>BSBK01010233.1:7500-191667 GCA_027943335.1 Chamaecyparis obtusa | reverse complement strand
TATATATATATATATATATATATCTATATATATATATATATATATATATATATATTGTCTAAGATCTATCTATAAGAACATAAAATTTTACAATGAGGCATGGTCATTATATAAAGGTATTATAACTCCTCTACATATACTAGATTCATTATATAATTAATATCTTTCTGAAGCTTTCCTTGCTAAGACTGAGTACCGATTGGTTGAAACACTGGGTTTGGCCAATAAGAACTCATCTATTTCTCCTCATGATTTTTTCAAAATTTTAAAGAACTATAATCTAGCTTGAATGTCAATTAGCTTAAGCCAAATATGGATAACCGGTTGGTGATTTTAAATTTACCATGATAAAAGGCTACAATTTTGGTGCTCAAATAAGATTTTGAGAAGTGAAGAGATACCAATTTAGTTAAGGAGGATAAAAGCAAGGAGATTTTAGACCTTTATTTAGATCTACTATTTAACTATAAATTGTTTTGAGCAAGAGAGAGCACTTTATGAAGAATCAAATCGTTTAAATATTATTGTTCACTTGAAAGACTTAAGTAGGCATCCATATTCAACATTGCTTGAACAATGGATAGTTATGATTAGCATTAGTTAAAGTTAATGATTTAAAAAATTATAATTATTTTTTTTGTTCTATAGGTCTTAAAATTTTATATATTAGTAAGAATTTTTGAAATGAGAGTTGGCTTTAGAATAACTCGATCTACTTGAACAAGGAGAACTTTTTTTTTTTTTTTGATTGATAAGGGGCCGAGGCCGAATATTATATTAAAATAGTAAAATATTCCAGAGCATAGATCAAACTATTGAGATTCAAAATACACATGACATTCCCTTGATGGTTGTTGCATGATCACATAGTTTGAAAATGGCTTATGCAAACATGTGACACCCCATAAACCTTCACCACCATTACCTGCCCTTGGCTATGGGACCCGCGATGCATATCCATCTTAGTGCTTGTTGGTCAATTAGAAAGGGACAAGTCGGCAAGACCCGACACACTGGCCCAGCATTAATTCCGCAACAGTGTCTTTCAACAGTTGTCGCATGATCACATAGCAAAGAAAAGGGCTATGCGAACATGTGACACACCGTAGCCCTTTACCCCCATTAACTACCGCCGCATAACTTTTCCACAAAGGGCTTGTCGCATGAATGCATAACACAAAACTGGCTCATGCGAACATGCGACAAGCCTCCAACCCTCACCACAACCTTAGTGCCCACTTTATCTATGAACTGGCAAGAACTTTGAGTGGGCCCGCATTTGGAAGAATGATAGTCATCACATCTTTGCATATACCTCCAAGACTCAACCATAACATGCACCCATCGTTAGATCATCCATGCTGTGAACCCACTGAAAAGTCTAGGCCCCCTGATGTGTCAACATTCCCTTACCAGCCCAGCCAATTCCAACTTGACGCCTCGATGGTGAATCATCATGTGGTCCCACTGCAGAAAAACCAACAACATCTAACCGGACGGTGGGCGCATGATCGCATGGGGAGAGAATATTCCATGCAATCACCCACCGACTATCAATCAAAATCTCTAACCCCAACCCCATTGACAACACTCCACCTCATATTTTCCTTATCGGACGGTGGGCACGACATTCCCTTACCAGCTCAACCAATCCCCACCTGACACCTTGACGATGAATCATCACATGGTCCCACTGTAGACCTACCAATTGGCATCTAATCAGACGGTGGGGTGCATGATCACATGGGGAGAGAATATTCCATGCGATCACATGCCAGCCATCAATCAAAATCTCTAACACAAGCCCCGCTGACAACACTCCACCTCTTAATTTCCTTCAGCCAATAGGGGTGCACCATTTATGTATACATGTCACCATGGACCCATAGTTTGAAACCCTACACCGCAAAGAAGAATCAATGGCTGGCATGATTTTTCATAGCTCTGACAAATCCCTTGCACTTTAGCGACCACCATTGATACTCTGACATGTGAAGACCGTTTGACTTATCCGGAAACTAGGCCCCACCCTTGAGCTTTGGTAGCAAAGGAAAACTCCCATTTGCTAGATAGACTTTCTTCATTCCCTAACCTAGCGATGACTAACATGATAAAAAATTGGGCCCCACATAATCATAGCAGTGCACATAGGAATTGCTAGTGTCAGAGATTTAACTACGCAGAGGTGAACGACCAAAAACAACCAAGGTTTTCGATGCTAGAAGATAACTCAAATCCAGACACCATCAATATTTGATGTACAATAGGTATCTACTCCTCTTGTCCTAATCCAAATCCTCATTTAATTTTCTAAACTCCTATCCTCACTATGCGCTATGAGAGAAGATGACCATCGACATTCCCTTACCAGCTCAGCCAATCCCCACCTGACACCTTGACGGTGAATCATCACGTGGTCCCACTCCAGACAAACCAACAACATCTAATCGGATGGTGGGTGCATGATCGCATGGGGAGAGAATATTCCATGTGACCACATGCCAACCGTCGATCAAAGTCTCTAATGCAAGCCCCGTTGACAACACTCCACCTCTTTATTTCCTTCGGCCAATAGGGGTGCGCCATTTATGCATACATGTCACCATGGACCCATAGTTTAAAACCCTACACTGCAAAGAAGAATCAATGACCAGAATGATTTCGCATAGCTCTGGCAAATCCCTTGCGCTTTAGTGACCATCGTTGATGCTCTGACATGTGAAGACCATCTGACTTATCTGGAAACCAGGCCCCACTCTTGAGCTTTGGTAGTAAAGGCAAACTCCCATTTACTGGATAGAATTTCTTCATTCCCTGACCTAATGATGGCTAACATGATAAAAAATTGGGCCCCACACAATCGCAGCAGTGCACATAGGAATTTCTGGTGTTAGAGATTTAACTGCGCAGAGGTGAACAACCGAAAACAACCAAGGTTTTTGATGCTAGAATATAACTCATGTCCGGATGCCGTCACTCTTTGATGTACAATAGGTATCTACTCCTCTTGTCCTAATCCAACTCCTCATTTAATGTTCTAAACTCCTACACTTGCTATGCACTATGAGAGAAGACATCCATCTTATCACCAAAAGGAGCCGTTCTGTCAACTTTTGAGGCAAAAATATATCAGGTCATAATTTGACCATTTTGATTTAGTGGTTAGATTCAATGAGCTCCATTGAAACTCCACTGACATCAGATAGAATTTTCAAATTTGTTCCTCTAGTTTCCAGGTCAGCTAGCACATCCGCTTCAGTGTTTCCTTCTTTGAAAGTATGGTTGATGGTTTTCAATTCAAAATTATCCATTAATTGTATGATTACCTCTAAAACTACCATAAGATGCCAATTTGGGGTTGATCTGACTTTGATTACATTGATGGTAATCAACAAGCCTCCCTCAATTTCAAGCTTTGAGATCCCTCCTTCCTGAGCTAGTATCAGTCCAGACAATAGTGCTTTAAATTCTGCCATATTGTTGGTATCTTTGGGTAATGGTATGGCTTGTTTGGCAATCACATTCCCAGTTGTAGAGCATATGATGCATCCCGCTCCTGAGGGGCCTAGGTTACCTTTAGAAGCTCCATCAAAATTTAATTTGTATTATCCAATTGGGGGGGGGGGGGGGGTTTCCAGACACATGCCTTCCTTAGTTCTTGATTTCTTCTATTTCCTTTGCCTATGGTGATTGGAATTTTTAACCCAAACCAATGTTTTGTCATCTGATCATCCCAATTGGTAAAGAATTTGTGTTGTGCTGATTGAGTTTGGATTCAAGAATTCATTACCTCAACTATGGCTGCCTCCAATTTGTTAATTATAGTTTCAAATTTCAAAAATTTATCCTGGAATAACCTTCTATTCCTTTCTTTCCAAATCTCCCAAATCAGAATTGATGGAGAGATCAACCATAAATTACTGAATAAACTTCCTTCCATGATTTGTGGCCATGATATCAAAAGCTGGAGTAAATTATTTGGGGGGGCTGATGACCATCCTAATCTTGAATAAATCCAGTACCAACAATATTTAGCAAAGGGACAAGATAATAATAGATGATTCACGTCCTCTTCATTCTTGAAACACATAATGCATCTAGATGGACCCTGATATCCCATCTTAGTAAATTTATCTGCAGTTAAGATTCTACCCTGGGATGCCACCCACATAAATAACCTAGCTTTTGGGAGTCCAACCTTGTTCCAACATAATTGTGCTGGGATCTCTTCAATTTTGGATGTGGATGATTTGGCTATTAGATTGTAACCCTCTTTGACACTGTAGGATCCTAATTTTGCCCCATTCCAAATGATTTCATCTTTTCCTTGTTTGAGAAGAAAGGGCCTATCTTTGATCAATGTTTTGAGCTTACCTACCTCTCTTGTATCTAATTGAAGTGACGAGAAGTCTTTCCACTCCCAAGAACCATCTATAGCAGCAGAGGACGAAGGGATGATATAGTCACTGAGATATGGTCCCCAGGATGAAGTAAAAATATGACTGATCTGATTGGGGCCTAACTGTGAATTGATGGTTGGATGTCCAACCCAAGAGTCTTCCTAGAATCTTGCTTCCTTTCCATCTTTGATATTCCAAGATATGTTATTGTCAATAATAGGTCTTGACTTAGCTATGAAGTTCCATATTCTCGAGCCTTTTGGGAACTCTTTAATTCTGACTATATCTTCCTTATTAAAGTTGCCTAAATATTTAGCTCTAAGAATTCTAGTCCATTTGAGATCCTGATTATTCACTATTTTCCATTAAAGCTTTGCACCTAGAGCTTGGTTCTACCATAATTGATTTTTAATGCTAGTGCCACCTGAAGATTTCAATTTACATATTTTATCCCATGAGATTAATGCAAATTTCCTCTTAGTATCTATACCTTGCCAAAAAAATTTCCTAAGTTTCTTCACCATATCCATATATCCCTCTATGGTAAGTGAAAGGCAAGATATTAGGTATATTGGTATTGCTGATAATGTTTCTTTGATCATGACTAATCTCCTAGCCCAAGATAGCCATCTGGTTTTCCAATTATCCATCTTCCTGTCCATCTTTTCATTGAGAGGTTTCCAAACTGATGTTGTTCTGAGGGATTTGTCAATCGGGATGCCCAGGTATGGACATGGGAGAAAGCCTGATTTACATTCTAGAATTTTTACAATTTTCTGTTGGATTTTCTTTTTTGTGTGGAATAAGAAGACCACTGATTTCTCTTTATTGACTAGTTGCCCTGAAGCTTGTCCATAGTGATCTAGTATCTTGGAAATCTGCTTAGCTTCCTAGATACTCCCCTGACCCATGAGAATAATGTCATCTAAAAATTGTTGATGAGTAACTGGTTGAATGGATGAGGATATTGTAATGCCATTGATTAGGTTTTGATCCTGCAAACTGATCATACTTCTCCCTAATGCCTCAGCCATAATTATGTATAAAAATGGTGATAATGGATCTCCTTGTCTGATGCCATTAGAGCCTTCAAAGAAGCCTTCTGGTGATCCATTCACCAAGAAAGATAATTTAGGAGTTGAAATACAATAAAATATCAAATTGATCCATCCTTTAGAAAACCCAAATCACTCCATACATTTAATCAATAATCTCCAATTGACCTTGTCATAGGCTTTCTTGATATCCAATTTTATAATCATGCTGAATTGCTTATTATGTTGGATAGAATGTATCACTTCTTGGGCTATGATTATCCCATCTAGAATTGATCTACCCAGGACAAAACCGGTCTGTTCCTCCCCAATTAGTTTAACAAAGACCTTTTTTAGTCTATTTGCTAGAGCTTTAGAGAGAATTCTGTAAATTGTGTTATAGAGAGCAATTGGTCTGAATTCATCCAAATTAATGACTTGTTCTTTTTTAGGTATTAACACTATGAAAGTATTGTTGACTTCAGTTAGAAATCTACCTGAAGCTCTTGCGGCCTCCAAAGCATCAGTGAGGTCTTTTCCCAAAATGCTCCATCAATGAAGGAAGAAGCTTAGAGGAAAGCCATCCGGTCCTGGAGCTTTGTCTGGAGCCATTTGGGAGATAGTATGCCAGATTTCTTCTTCCTGAAAGGGTCTGGATAGCATCTGATTATCTGCCTCAGTAATGATATTTGGGATGTTTTGCAATAACCCTTGTTGAATCCTCAAGGGAGATGAGATAGAACAATTGAGAAGCTGAGAGTGATATCTGGTGATTTATATGATGATCTCTTTCTGATCCTCCAATATAGAGCCAGCAGCATCCTTGAGTTGAGAAATCCTATTAATGCCTCTCCTCTATTTTGTACTTGAGTGAAAAAATTTTGTATTCTTGTCTCCTTCAGCTAGCCAAGACTCTCTAGATTTTTGTTTCCAGTATATTTCTTCTTTAGCTACGATATCTTCCCAATCCCTTACAAGAGATTTTTCTTCTAAGTAACTGTCATGGTCCAATCCCGATTGCATTATTTTTAGATTCAGATTCTCCAATTTTTGTTCAATCTCCAATTTTGATGCAAAGATGCCATTAAAATGAGTTATATTATATATGAGAAGGTTTTGCTTGATGTATTTCAGTTTGGAGACAAAGCAGAATAACTTAGAACCTTCAACTTTGAAATCCTTCCACCATTCATCTATGAGCTCTAAGAAATTCTCCTCTTTAAGCCACATATTTTCAAATTTAAAAGGACATCCCAAGGGTCTATTGGCCTCGAGAATTTTAAGCTGAATAGGGAAGTGATCAGATCCTGAAATTGGAGTGATAGAGGCTTTTAAGTCAAAAGGGAATTCTGTAAGGTCTCCTTTAAATAGAAAATGATCCAATTTTTTTGAGATGTTGCATATGCCCATTCTTCGGTTTGACCATGTGAAGAAGCCATTTTGCAGCTCCACCTCCATAAGACTCTCTTTTTGTAACCAATACCTAAAATCATTCTGTGACTGAGAGGTTCTTAGAGATCCCCCTAATTTATCTGATGCATGAACTATAGCATTGAAATCACCCCCCACTATAAAGTTGTCCTCTGGCCATTGAGCAAAGCAATTAGAGATTTATGTCCATAATTCAGCCTTCTTCTTGTGTGAGATGGGGCCATATACATTCACTGTATGAATATTTAAATTGGATTTGGTTTTAATTAGGTTCCCAGCTATCCAATTTGGTCCATGATCCATTGGAATGAAAGAAGAAAACCTGGGATTCCATAGAACCGATAAGCTACCTGAGGATCCTATTGCATCAACACTATGAACCTTACAATCTCCTAAATTCTTGTTGAAGATTCCCAATTGTTCTTTATCCATCTTTGTTTCCTGTAGTAGAGCTAATTCTACTTTAGATGTTATGATACAATGTTTGACCAAACGCTGTTTGTTAGGGGCATTAAGTCCCCTAACATTCTAGGAGATGATTCTCATTGCAAGTTGGGAAGGAACTTCCCCTTCCCTACATTAATGTATGATGTTATTTTGGTTTGATCTGATTCCTCACCAACTTCCTTCCTGAGTGATGTATTATATTTCCTTCCTCTCCCCTACTTTTTGATCTTTCCAAAATCCATGTGACAATCTAGAATAGATTGCACTAGTCCAAGGCTGTTGCGTTTTGGTGAAAAGTCTTGTCGGTGATGTTCCTTTGATTCTTCTTGGGTGAGCACTAAGATGTCTATTAGTCTTTCTTCATCCTCAATAAAATCCTCATCTAGAAGCCTTTCCACATATGCTAACTTCTGAGTATCCCCGATTGGTTGTTCTAATGTTATATCATCAAAAATATCATAAACTGCCTGAAGTTTTGGGGAGATCTATGTTTCCTCATACTCTTGAGAAAGTATACCTCTGTCTGATTATAGATTATTAATTTTGAGGTGATCCATATTTGCTTCTAATGGTTTGAGATTAATTAACCCTCCTTTGACTCTAAATGTGGATGAAGTTTTCTCCATTCGAGGGGCTAGCAACTTAGTCATCTCTTTTTGTTCTTTGAGTCTCAGTCTGTAAGATGTTCTCCATCCCGAGTAAGAAGAAGAAGGTGAATCAGGAGTTTGAAGGTTAACCCCTTGAAAGGTTGGTGAAGAAGATGTTGTGGCCAAACTTTTTGTTTTGGATGAGGCTTTGAGGTCACATAGCTTAATCTTAAGAATGTCATCTTCTTCTATTGCTTCTTCTGCATTTAAGTTTTCCTTTTCCAAATCATTTGAGGATGTCAGCTTCTCTAATAGCATCTCCAATGGCTACAGGGGTCGATCTGAAGATTCCTCCTCTCTCATTACTTGATCTGCTATTTCCTCTATCAAATCCAATTGGACTTCCGATACCCATTGAAGAATGATTTGCTGTAAAGTTAAAGGATTGAACCTGAAAGGCTTTAAGAAAATGGTCTTATGCAAGGGAAAAAGTGAAGATGTTTTGCAAAAACATTGAAAACATAGAATCAAGGGAGAAATATGAGGTAGTGCTGAGTCCTGAAGACTCTTGAATGAAAGAGTATCCTGGCAACTATTGGAAGCCTTGTCTGGGAAAGTTATTGCAAGACCATGTTGATGGGGTTGTTTTACAAACCTATGCATGACCCAACCTAACACTTGGATAAAAGACTCCAAGATCATTGACTCTTCCCATCTTGAATGGCCTCCTTGAACATTGTGGTTCCGTGATAGTTTTGAAACTTCTATAACTTCTAAATGTAAGTCTCCGGCCATCTCCATTTCTTGATGAGAAAATGAGAGATTGGTATAAGCTTCTTGATCTCTTGCCAAACCTGAATGGAGCTCCCTAATTATTTTATCCACCTCCATCTCCTGATGTCTTTTCTTAGATATGGGAAGATTCTCAACCCCTTGGGTAATGAGTTGAATCCAATTGCCTTGTTTTGAAATAATTTTAATTGAAGTGGGGAATTCCCGTTCTAGACTTGCAAGCAAACATATCTTCATAGAAGTAGAAGAGCAGTCTATGTAATGGTCAAGATAAATTCCTATTTTATTAGCCAGGATATGAATGATCTCTTTTCCTTTATATTCCATAGGTAAGTTTTGTAGTGTGATCCACTTGGGTATGAACCTAATAACATTATCCTTGTTGTTGAATTTAGGCATCTAGTATTGCATATGTAGACCCTGCGATTTGTAGAACGATTTTTTGTTTTAGAAAACCTTGTCTCGAGATAATTTATCCTCAAAAATGACCAGAAAATATCCTAGTTCATTATCTAAAGAGTAAATCTAGACAGAATTTGACCAATTTGTAGATACCCAACTATGGAATACACCATATTCCATGTTGATTTCCCAGAATTTGCAAATGATTGCATATTTGAAGAGGTATGCCTTCCTCTCAGCTAGCATTTCCTCCGAAAAGGTGATCGAAGGAGTTTGGTCCCTTGTTGATACTGGCTTCTCCATTGCAATATGTAAAGAATCTACCTTATTGCCTTCCCCATCCTAGTCCAATGGAGCTTTGTTGAATCCCTTTCGGGTATCTTCCTTGTGGATTGGTCTCTAAATCTGAAACCATTTTTTAGAAGTTCCCCAACTCTAGGGATTTTGGTTCAGGTTCCCTAATAGGGCAAGTCTTCTTCTATGAATCTTCCAATAAGTGTCCATCCAAGATTTTTTTGGCAGAGGAGGATTGATCGGAATGCCCCTTGAAGATGTTGGGAATATGGGTATTAAGTTGGGATTTAGAGTATTGTCTCTAACAAGGAGAACTATTAGGATAAAGACATTTACTAAAATTACTTTTTCTCCAGGTAGGAATGGAGTCACACTTTTGAGGACAACTAGGGACACTATTTTGAACCTCTCCACTAGGAGTTGAAGGACCCATTTGAAAGGTGTTGGGTGTTACTGAAATCCTTCTTGGAGTCAAATTAATTTTTTGTTTATCATCTTTCCAAACAGTGCATATCTCATGAGTTTCGCTCAATGCTATTGTAGATGAGGGAACATAATTTCTTTTAATCCACTTCTTCAAGATTTCTATAAATGGGAAAACCATAAAGTACTTTTTGTGTGTTTCTGCCATGATTCAGAATGAATGCCAAGAAATTTCACCAATTTCCTTCTTGGTCCTTGGTTCAAAAGGATATCTCTCAGTCACTCCTTTGATAATGTACAAAACCACTTATTTTTTCTCTTCAAAATGTTTAATAAAATCATTGACAGTAAAAAATGGTCTTATATCATATCCTACTTCTTCCATTGATTCTCTAATAGCACACATGTGGTCTTTTTCATCTAGATACTTCCTCTTTCCCCTAGGGAAACCTCTAGAACCACCCTTCCAGCCCTTCACAAGAAAACACCTTTCATTGGACTGGTCCAAAATTATTGAGCCTGCAACTGGAATAGATTTCTTAAATTTGATGAATTCTTCAACTATAGCATCTACATGGCTAGCATGGAAAGTTTTAAATGGTTCACAACTATTAAAAAAATGATAGGTTAAGTCGCTTAAGAGAAATGACTTGAGACGAGGATTTTGAACTCTTATATTGTCCTCATAGTGCCAATGAGCTTCCTCTACTTGAAACATTAGACTTGGCATGAAGTCTACTTCTTCAGAAATCATATATTAAATAAAAGTAAGATACAATTATTGCATAATCTTCTCCTAAGGAAGAAGATACCTAGAAGATACGCTACTAAATTTTTTGTCAATCCTAGATCTAGGTCCGAAAATCATAGACTTGGGTGTCTTTCAAGAAGGGGGTGCAGGGCCAAGAATACCATTAGGAGTATTTTTTGGAGTTACAGAAGTGACACCGGGAATATTAGTTTGGGGAATGGAATATTTTTGTTTCCATTCAGGAAGATCTAACATTTTATCTTGGTTTGTAGGATTATTTGGAGTTACAAAAGTGACACCCTTACTATTAGTTTGGGAAATGGAACATCATTGTGGCCATTCAAGAGGAGGATCTAACATTTTATCTTGGGTTACAACATATAGAATATGATTAAGATTATTTGGAGTTACATAAGTGATACCCTCACTATTAGTTTGGGGAGTGGAACATTTTTGTGGCCATTTAGGAGGAGGATCTAACATTTTATCTTGGGTTGCAGGGTCAAGAATATCAATAGGATTATTTGGAGTTATAGAAGTGACATCCTCACTATTAGTTTGGGGAGTGAAACATTTTTGTGGCCATTTAGGAGGATCTAAAATTTTATCTTGAGTTGTAGGGTCAAGAATATCATTAGAATTATTTGGAGTTACAGAAGAGACACCCTTAATATTAGTTTGGGGAGTGGAATATTTTCGTTTCCCTTCAAGAGGAAGATGAGGATCCAATATTTTATCTTGGGGTGCAGGGCCAATAATACCATTAGGATTATTTTTTGTAATTATAGAATTATGATCATTATTGTTATCTTGGGGAAGGGGAGATTTTCATCACCATTCAAGATGAGGATGAGGATCCAGCATTTTATCCCTGGGCCTTTTTCCCATATAGTTCAAACTTTTATGAATGGAGGGGGTGCTTTTAAGTGTGCTCATTTTTCTTCTCTGTTCTAAATGTTCGACCCCTTGTTCCTTGAAGAATAACAATGATTATTGCTTAATAAATACTAGCCATCATATCTCTCGGGACAAGATCAAGGGTCATGTCTATTAATTTATGTAAACATCTTTAACAAATTTAAATTTGTTTTATGTTCAAGAAATTCAACCTTTTCATATTTTCATCTTGAAATCCCCATCTAAGAAATCAGTTGTTTGCCAGACCAAAGATTTATCAGTACATTGATGCATAGATTTTCAATGTCTTGGATGTCTCATGAGGAACCTTAATATCTTTAACAAACATACGTAGCTATGACTAAATTCAGTTTTTTATAACTAGAACTCACTAAAAATTAATTTATATTTCTAATAAATTATTTTTGATAGAAAAAGTAGTATGAGGGTGCTGGCCCATGGAACAAAGGGACTAGAGGCACATTAATAGCACATCAATGGCACTAGCCAGAGTAGATACGAACAGTTTAACAACAGAATAACCAAGTCAAATCTTAAAAAAATAAAAAAAAATATTGTTAATCCATTACAATTTCATATTAAAAAAATATTGTCTATATCTGAAATTACTTTCATGTTTATATTAAGTCTTAACTGTGCGTTTAGAAAATATAATAGTTATTTTAATTAATAGTGGTTCTCATAATTTAAATAAAAATCTATTTAATTTTTTTCATGAATTTTATTTATTTATTTATTTTAATCAGTAGTTGTTCTCAAATCATGGTGAGTCTTCACCCGAAAATCATTGTTCACCAAAAGTTATGGCCAGTGCTGAAAGTGGCACAAATGAATTTCAGAGAGACATCGATCCTTCAATTGGTAAGAGTGCAGGCTTTCCTCAATTCTAAAAATTTCTATATTTCTTGTTATCTTATGCAAACCAAATCTAACTTCTGTTAATACTTTTAACTGTTAAAAATTTCTTCTCTATCAGAATGCATCTATGCAATAGCAGTTTAATAGTATATATTTTAAGAGATTAAATAATTTTGTTTAGAACTATTTCAAATATTAATTGAGAAATTTTTGTGAAGACATGAAATTGTTAAAATTGCTTCTACTTAACTACACAAATTTCAATAGTACTTTAGTTTTAAGGTGAAATTGGGTAAATTTTCAATATAATTTTAAATACATAGATGAGTAATATTGTGTATTAAAAAATAAAATAAAAATGATATGGATGATTTGAAAATCTATAATACAACTTAACGATCACAATATATCATTGCTGGCAAAATGATATGAATGTTTTAATACTAGTAAAATATTTATAATTCAAAAATTTAATTTAGAGTGACTGAAATTATTTATCTATAAAAGGAATTAAAGATAAAGATGATAATAATGTCTTTTAATTCCATAATACTGTTAGAAGGAAAAATAATTTTATCTAAACAATGTAAAATTTTACAATAATCTATGAATGAATAACATATTGTCTACTTGGTCATCTACTATCGCTCTTATGCTTCTACTTAACTACATAAATTTTAGTACTTTAGTTTTAAGGTGAAATTGGATAAATTTTCAATATAATTTTAAATACATAGATGATTAATATTATGTATTAAAATAAAATAAAAATGATATGGATGATTTGAAAATCCATTATACAACTTAACCATCACAGTATATCACTGCCGAAAAAATGATATGAATGTTTTAATACTAGTAAAATATTTATAATTCAGAAATTTAAAAATTTAATTTAGAGTAACTGTAATTATTTATGTATAAAAAGAATTAAAGATAAAGATGATAATAATGTCTTTCAATTCCATAATACTGTTAGAAGGAAAAATAATTTTATGTAAACAATGTAAAATTTTACAATGAGCTATGAATGAATAACATATTGACTACTTGGTCATCTACTATCACTCTTATGCTTGTAATGAGGTTACAAAGAGCTATCATCTAAATTAAAATTTAGAGTTGAAAAAAAATAAAAATTAGTCAAGTAAATGTCTCTATAATAAATTTATAGAGCTAGCCTTTTGTAGAGAATACATTGAACTGTGTACCTATAAATTAATTTCTTTATTATTTAATGATTAAAATGAATGCATTAATGTCTTTAAATACATGGATACAAAAACATATCACATAAACTTGTACTTAGTTATTTTTAATAAGATATTTAAAGCTAAAAATATTTAAATTTGAATTATAAAATCTATATTAGGATGAGCTAAGTTTGTAATTGAGTACACAACCTTGCAATATCAAACTAGTATTGAGATATGAAGGGCCAAAACATAGTGGATAATGTAAATATGAGAGCAATGAATAAGTGGACATGACAAACATATAAGGGGATCATGGGAAGGGGTTATGTGGTAGGTGCATAGAAATGTGTGTACTAAGAGAGGTTGATAGATTAGGGCACACAACTTGAATTTGCACAATATTATTATTATCCAGATTTACAACATATAGAAGAATAAACACAAATAGGAAAAGATTGCATTTTAGGGTCCAATTAACAATATCTTTTAGGTAATGATAATTAACATTTCATGATTGCATTCCCTCTCAAATTTCATTATTGTACTCTATAATGCAGTCAAGGTGGATGGATCCAATTAAGGACTGACCGACATTGTAGCCAAACCAATATGCAGCAGAAATAAACAACACAAACAATAGATTTGTAATGTTCAACATAAGTCTTTATTCATGAAAACACCAATTACATGCAATTTTCCAGGCTGTAAGGCCTTCTCGGTTATGGCCAATCACAATGCAAGTAATAGTCTACAAGATCTCATAGGATCTAAATCTTTTCCTCAAAATCAGCATCCAAGTAGTCTAGGTCTACAACAGGCAACACACTAGTAGGCACCCAGGAAAGATCTAAACTTGTACTCAAACTTCCAAGCAATTTTCCTACTCCTAAGCTCGTAGGCTACTAACCTTCCTTCCCACCAAATGCCCTAAACAACTACCCAAGCATCCTATAAATATTTATTCCCAACCACAAGTGAGATGATGAAATAATAAACTCCTACAAACAAATATTAAATGCTAAAACATTTGTCAGCTCTCACATAGCCTTACAAAATAAATAAACTTTCAAAGATGGCCCCCAACGGTCATCAGATCCACATAGAAGAATGCAACATGCCAGATCTAGGTCCCCACACATCCAACAGTCAATCCATAACGCGAGGAGCATGACCCAAATTAAATGCACTAGTCGGCCAAGCCAATCTAACAAAATAATCTAGTCGGTAAGCAAGAACACCGAGCAATAGAGGAAATAACCGAGCACCAGTCGACCGATCATGCCATGCATGACCGAGAAATGCAATTATCACTGAGCACCAGTGAATCAATGCCTTCAGTTACTAAGCATTCTTCAGAGACTGAGCACCCTGGTAACCATAGAAACTGAGCAACCAGTCTCCCAAAATGAGAAAGAACTCTCCAAACTAAGATCAAAACTAACAATCAACCTTCAAAGACAAACATATTTTTGGTTGATACAGGATTTCCAAGAATCCTAGGATGCTCCTACATCAGACACTCCAAGTAAAAAATATTTTCTCATGAGGAAATCAAGAATATGTCAAGGGGATTAGAACAGGTATGCTGAATTTGTTCTTAACCCATATCTCTTCTCATGCTTCATTCCAAGTAGTCTCCACTTCATTCACTGTCTCATGTAGAAATTCCTTTTGTCTTCCACTTTGCTTATCCCTTCGGTTGACAACTGATAGCAACCAACTCTGACCACTACTGACCACATCAGTACCTTGGTAAGGTTCATCCTCTCTAGACTCCTTAATCAACTTAGTATCATCTGCATCTCTCTAAGTCATAAATGTTCATCAACCTTCTACTCTTGAGGTTTTTCATAAGGACAACACCTGATAACTCCACATCCCTTAACCCCTATCTCTTATAAAGGTATCAACTTATGTCAAGCTCCTTCATGCCTAACCACATAGATATTAGCACGACCATCAAACAAAACATTTCTATCAAATTGCCAGGGTCTACCAAGAAACACATGACAAGCATCCATAGGTAAGACATCACATAATATCTCATCATGGTAAGATCCAATATGAAACTTAACCAATCATTGTTCTTCAACTCTAATCTTAGAAACATCTTGTATCCAACTAATCTAATAAGGATTAGGATGTTTCCTTCTTTCCAAATTCAATTTACTAACCATTTCATCCAAAACAAAGTTTTCAGAACTGCCACCATCAACTATGACATTAGATACCTTATTCATGCACTTACATCTGGTTCTAAACAAATTCCTTCTTTGCACTAGTTTACGAACACATGCAACCAATCTCCTAGTGACAAGGCATTCACCTTTCTCTGGAACATTCTCAATGTCTTCTTCAACAACTAATGCAACCCTTTTCTTAGGACACTGCCAACTTCTATGACCAGCTTCACCACAATTATAACAAGTGCCAGTGAACTCATTCTTCCACCTTCCTCTCTATCTAGTATTCTTATTAACTTGACCACCGCCAGATCCCACATCAGGCTTAGTGTTCTTTGTCACATTACTCTCAACAACTATCACACCAATTTTACCACGTCGGTTCCTATTGTTTTGTTTTCCTTCATACTTCCTATTCATCTTCTCTTCAATATTTAATTCCATCTGATAAGCATCACTAATTTTTGTCATCTGCATAGTAAGTAACTCTTCTTGAATACTAGGTCTCAAACCATAGACATATCTAGCAACCTTCTCTTTATCCGCTTTAGAATGACTAGTCCTAATCAAGATTATATAAAACTCCTTGGTATACTCTTGTACCAATTTGTTAGTGTGCTTCAAAGCTTGCATCTTCTTAAACATGTCCAATTCATAATCTACTAGAATGAATTGCTTCTTCAATTTGTCCACCATTCAGTTCCACTTAGTGATCTTTTCTTTTCCTCTTCTACCTCTTTCCAACTGAACTTCTCTCCACCAGATATTTGCATGACCCTTCAACTTAGTCTTTGCAAATCTAACCCTATTAGGATCTTCTATTTCTTCATACTCAAAGTACTCATCAATCTGATTGATCCAATCAATCAATTCTTCTGGCCTAAGTCTTCCAACAAATGTAGAAACTTCAATCTTAGGTCTCCTCCCAATCATAGACATAGCTTTCAGAATTTGATTCTCCTCAAAATCTCTAGCTTCTTCAACAACTTCTTCAAAATGATATTCCTCATATTCATCATCACTATCCTCCTTCAAGGTAGGATTCTTCTTTCTCAACTCCTCTTGTAGGGCTTGCACTTGTTTTGAAAAGCCCTAAAATCATCAAGTCAGAATTTACTAGTAGCTTCTTCTTCTTTATAGATCTCACAATTTCTCCTCGGAGGCATCTTCAAATCAAGATCTACACACAAACACACAAGATCCACTTGGCTCCAATAGGAATAGCCTTTACTCAAATAGGAAAAAACTTGGCTCTAATACCACCTAATGCAGTCAAGGTGGGTTTATCCAATTAAGGACTGACCGACCTTGTAGCAAAACCACTATGCAGCAAAAATACACAACACAAACAATAGATCTGCAATGAAACATAATTCTTTATTCATGAAAACATTGATTACATGCAATGTGTCAAGTTGTAAGGCCTTCCTGATTATGACCAATTACAATGTAAGTAATAGTCTACAAGATATCGTAGGATCTAAATCTTTTCACCAACATCAGCATCCACCTAGTCCAGGTGCGTGACAAGCAGCACACTGGTTGCCACCAAAGAAAGATATAAACTTGTACTCAAACTTCCAAGCAATCTTCCTGCTCCTAAGCTCATAGGATACTAACCTTCCTTCCCATCAAACTGATACCCTAAACAACTACCCAAGTGTCCTATGAATACTAATTCCTAGCCACAAGTTGCATGATGAAACAATAAAATCCTACAAACAAATATTAAATGCTAAAACATTAGTTGGCTCTCAAATAGCCTTACAAAATAAATAAACTCTCAAAGACATGGCCCCCAATAGTCATTAGATCCACATAGAAGAAAGAAACATGCCAGATCTAGGTCCCCACACATCCAATGGTCAATCCAGAACAAAAGGAATGCAACCCAAATTAAATGCACCAGTTGGCCAAGATGAGCTAACAAAATAATCCACTTGGTAAGAAACAACACCGAGCAATAGAGGAAATAACCAAGCACCTGTCGACCAACCACGCAAAGCATGACCGAGCAACATAGTTATCGGCGAGTGCCAGTAAACCAACTGTTGGAAACTGCAATTGAAGCAATTATTGTATTGTCATTGATGTCAAACCTTAACTAGTAAAACTGTTGGTACTTAGGAAAGTATTATATCTATTGTGAGAAGGGAAAGAAAGGATGGTAACAATAGCACCTAGGGAAAGGTTGAGTTATCTTGATACTACAAAGTGTACTTGTCTATGTTGTACAATGATGGGACAATGTATTTTTTATCTTAGTAAGATTGAGGACTAAATTGGTAGGCTTAACCAAGCAAAAATGAAGAAATCATGTTTAAGCTGAGTTATGTTAGTGTCGACCGAGTTAGTGTATGCCGAGCAAAAATCTAGTGTCGATCGAGTATCAGTTAATTGCCGATGAAGATAGTATATGTGGAGGAAACAGTTTTAGTAGTGACCGAACATTTTACATGAAGACCGAGTGGATGATCACAGTATTGACCGAGCATCAACATTTTTATTTTTGAAGAGAATTCAGATTTGGAGCTGACATTGTCGAATTCTTGGAATATGTAAAATGTGTTGACTTTATTTATTAATTGTATGGAAGCTTTTAATGCTTTGTAAAATGTTTTATTGTAAATCTTTATGAGATTTGAGATGATTCTAGAAGAGGAGACGAAGAACATGAAGTGGGTAGATTCAATGAATCTGACCTAACCCTAAGATCTACCAAGGAGATTAAGCGGTAAAAGATAAGTTAACCTAACAGAGAAAAGTATTAAGGGAACATGAACAGTAGGTATGAAGAGGCATGGGTGAAGGAGATGCTGGAAGAACAGTAAGTTTTATTGACTGTATAAGTGAAAAGGTTGAAGGAGGAGTGTGGTGATTGCTTGAAGAAAAGCTCCGAGCAGATCAGAGATGGAAATGGAAAAGTTTCAAAGTCAGTAAACCAGCATTTATATATGCAATTGGATATGATATTTGCAAAGTAAGTTGTATGTTTTTCAGATCAATACTACTACTACTTTCTAACCATTGTAATAGTCAAAATCCTTTTAACAGAGGTTGACCTAACAGTCATATGTTAAATCCTTTGAAAAAGGTTGCATTCTAATGGAGTATATGTAAGTCCTGTAACTAGGCTCACTTTTAACAGGGTGATTGAAATCCTTTAACCGGGTCACACCTAACAGTGTGTATTGTAACCTTTGACAGGGTTGGCTTTTAACCGAGCTCACTTCAGAAGAGTGAAAATAATAGTAGTATGTTACAAAGTGGTTTTTCCCATATTGGGTTTCCACTATAAATCTTGGTGTCAATACTTGTGTGAATGTTTTGGTTTGAACATTTCTATGTTTTACAAGTTAGTTATAGCTGGGTAGTGAACTGCAGTGTTATATGTTTCTATTATTGAATCAGTGATGATCGAGTTTGTTTTGGTTGCTTGATCTGATTTAAGGAAAAGTTTTTGAAGTTATTTTATACATCAAGACCTGAGAACAACTAATTCACTCCCCCTCTCTATTATTCTAAATCATATTAACAATTGGTATCAGAGTTGTGTTGCTTATTGGTGTCTATAGAAAACAAGTTTAAAGGGACTTAAAGCAAATGATCAAGATGTATAAGGAGTTACCGAAGCTAAACAAAGATAACTTCCCTGCATGGCAAAGCTAGATGAAGCTGCATCTGGTTGGTATTAGTGATTCTAAAAAATACTACATTGAGCATGACTATGTCACACCTATTGCACCTTTGACTACCGAGGAAATGAGAGCTAAGAAAGAACATAATCAGGCAATGCTAGAAATTGCATCTACCCTATGCTATCAAGAATTTGAGGATATTAAGGACTGGACAACTGCTAAAGATATGTGGGACACTTGCAAAGATATATGGTGGTGATCTATATGTGCTGAAAGCCAAAGCCGAGAGTCTTAGAGGTAAGTTTGATGAAATGAGAATGAATGAAGATGAAAACATTGCACAATATTGTGGTAGAATAAAAGAAGTTGTGAATTCTATTAGAGGAGAAAATGGAACTATTGATGATGAGACCATAATTGGAAAAGTGCTAAGAACCCTACATCCTATATATGCTATTAAGATCTCATCTATTCAGGAATCTAGATGTAACTCTACTAATGTGCTTACCTTGGAAGGTTTTATTGGCAAACTGACTGCTTTTGAACTATCTAACTATGATAATTTCACTGTTGGTAATATTGCAAATCTTGAATATGCTTTTAAGTCACAATTAGTTCTGAATAAGCCAAAGAAAGAAAAAGAAAGATGCACCAGTGAAAGTGAAAGTGAAAGTGAAAGTAACAGTGACATTACTAATGAAGATCTTGAAGATCTAGAAGCTCTTATGGCTAGAAGACTGAGGAGAGGAAAAGGAAAATATAAAGGTAAACTCCCTATTATATGTTTTGCATGTAATAAAGTCGGTCATATAGTTGCTAGATGTCCTGATAGGAAGGATAAAGATGAAGAAAGAAATAGTAGACACAAAGATAGAAGAGATGACAAAGGCTACCAAAGGTACAAAGACTACAAAGGAAAAGGTAAGAAATCTCGTTACATTGCTGAAGAAGAGACTGACACTGATAGTAATGAATCTGATGAGGATAAGAAAATTGCAATGATTTCCTATGTGACCAAGAATGACAAATGGATTATAGATAGTGGTTTTTCACATCACATGACTGGTGACAAAAGTAAGTTTGAGACCCTACATCATTATAAAGGTAAAAGTGTAACATTTGGTAATGATGTACCATGTCCTGTTAGAGGAAAAGGATTGATTAAATTGATTGATAAAATCTCTTGTGAAAATTCTTATTGGGTTGAAGGTTTGAATTATAATTTGCTAAGTGTTGCTCATCTCAACAAAACTAGCTACCAAGTGGAATTTCATCACAAGAAAGCTAATATATTTGATGCTACTGGTGAACTGATTGGAAGTGGTGAGCAGACTAGAGGTAATTTGTTCTATCTTGACCTATTTGAAGAAATATATATGATTGCACAACTTGATGACATTTAGTTATGGCATAAGAGGCTATGTCATGTTAATTTTGACAATCTGGTAGAGATAAGTAAGAAGAAGAAAGTAAGAGGCCTACCTAGATTGAAGAAACCTGAGAATGTGATGTGCAAAGAATGCTAGTTAGGAAAAATGACTAAGTCAAGTTTCAAGAGAAAAACCTTTACTTGTGAACACATTTTAGATTTGGTTCATACTGACCTTTGTGGACCTATGGGTATACAAAGTTATTGTGGAGCTAGATACTTTATCTTGTTTGTTGATGATCATACTAGGATGATGCATGTAATGTTTCTAAAAGAAAAATCTGATGCTTTTCAAATTTTTAAGTGGTATTTGGCAAAAGTTGAGAAGGAGATAGGTAGGAACCTAAAATGTCTTAGATCTAACCAAGGTGGAGAATTTACATCAAATGAATTCAATCTATTTTGTAATGATAGAGGAATCAAAAGACAGATGTCTGCACCAAGGACACCTCTATAGAATGGTATAGCAGAAAGAAGGAATAGATCTATTTTGGAATGTACAAGGACATTATTGATTGAAAAGAATGTGGCACAAAAATACTAGAAAGAAGCTATAAGTATAGCTCTTTACACTCTTAACCGGGTACAGATCAAGAAAGGTACAAATTTGACACCCTATGAATTATGGTATGGGCATGCACTGAGTGTTAAATACTTTAGAATCTTTGGAAGCAAGTGTTACTTATTGAAAGATAATAGGAATGGAAACTTTGATGCCAAGAGTGATGAAGGCATATTCCTAGGCTACTCGACAAAAAGTAAAGCTTATAAGTGTTTGAACTCTAACACTAACAAAATTTTGGAAAGTGTGAATGTAAAAATTGATGAGTATGCTAAAAGAAATGAAGCTAACAACAAAAGAGAACCAGAAGATCATAGATCTTTTGTGTACATTGAGGAAATAGAAGAGGCAGGTAACAAACTCGCACCTGATGCCAAGTCTCAGGCAAGCAATGTCGAGTGACAGGAAACAATTGCCGAGCATCAGGAAAACAGTGTTGAGAGAGAACAAGAACATGTCATGCTACAAGACAATGTTTCTGAGTATCAGGAAGAGGTTGCCAGGCATTCAGAGGCTGAATCTGACAATCTTGTTGGGGAACCTGATGAAATAGAGGAGAAAAATGTTGAACCTATTTTGGCAAAATATAAAAGAAGACATCACAAGCCTGAATAGATAATTGGAGATAAAGACACTGGAATTCAGACCAAAAGCAAAACCATGGATCCAACATGCTTACTATGTGTGTTTGAACCTAAGACAACCAAAGAGGCATTAGAAAATGAAGACTGGATACAAGCAATGAATGAAGAAATTGACCAGATTGAGAAGAATGAAACCTGGACTCTGGTGCCGAGACCTGCAAATAAGAATGTTATAGGAACAAAGTGGGTGTTTCGAAACAAGTTGAAAGAAAAAGGTAAATCACTAGGAACAAAGCTAGGCTGGTATGCAAAGGCTATGCAAAAGAAGAAGGAATAGATTATGGGGAGACATTTTCCCCTGTAGCTAGATTGGAAGGAGTAAGAACTCTGCTTGCATATGCTACTTATAAAGATTTCAAGGTATATCAAATAGATGTCAAGTCTACATTTTTAAATGGTGTACTGGAAGAAGAAGTTTACATAGAAAAACTGGAAGGTTTTATTGATCCAAATAGAAGATGCATGGTATGCAAAATGAACAAAGCTTTGTATGGATTGAAACAAGCTCCTAGAGCATGGTATGAGAGGTTTCATAGCTATCTGATTTAGATTGGATTTTCAAGAACAAATAACACAAGCAATATGTACTTGAAGGATGAAGAAGGAAAAGGTATTCCATTAGCCAAAGTTTTTGTTGATGACATTATTTTTGGTGGACAAGATGCATTGTGTAAACTTTTTTCAAAAGAAATGCAAACTGAATTTGAAATGAGTATGTTTGGTGAGATAGAATTCTTTGTTGGTTTACAAGTATATCAGATGAAGAAAGGAATTTTCATTACATAGTTTAAGTATGTTAATGAAATACTGAAAACTTTTGGAATGGAAGATGCTAGACCAGTAGGAAATCCTATGGTTACTAGACAAAAGTTATCTAAGAATGATGATGTTGCAGAAGTTAACCAGACTTTGTATAGATCCATGATTGGAAAACTACAGTATGTTGTACATAGTAGACCAGATATTGCACTAGCTATTGGGATTGTGGCAAGATTCTCTACCAATCCTAAGGAAACACACATGATGGCGGTGAAAAGAATCATGAGATACTTGAAAGGAACTACTGACTATGGGTTATATTACAAGAAGAATGACAAATTTGAACTTAGAGTATACACTGATGCTGATTAGGTAGGAAATGTAGATGAAAGAAAGAGCACTAGTGGTGGAGCTTTCTTTCTTGGATAGAGATTAGTCTCTTGGACTAGCAAGAAACAAAATTGCATTTCCCAATCTACTGTTGAAGCCAAGTATGTTGTTGTTGTAGTAAACTGTTCAAATTTAATATGGATAAAATAGTTGTTGATAGGGATGAAAGAAGAAATCACTGAACCTGTTGTTATTTTCTGTGAAAACACAAGTGCCATCAATATTTCTAAGAATCTGGTGATGCACACTAAGACCAAGCATATAGCAATCAAGTATCACTATTTGAGGGAATTGGTGCAAGACAAGGAAGTCTGAATGGAATATGTGAATACAAAAGAACAATTGGCAGACATATTCACTAAAGCTTTACCTAAAGAAGCTCATGAGTACTTGATAAGTCAATTAGGGGTCCTTCCCCTAACTGAGGCTTCCTAGTCAAGCTAGGAGCACTGCATCAAATATGCTACAATAGAATAATTGACAAATTGATGCAGAAGATTGTCACACTTTAGGACTTCCCTAGAGCTATGAAGAAGAAGCAAAGACAACACATCAGTCATAAGCAAGTTGATAGAGGGAGAAACACTGAGCTGCACAGATATATCTACATCTGTTGGATGTAAGTTTTAGTTGTTGCTTTGGCATTTTTGTCAAAGAGGGAGATTGAAGTAAAATGACATTATAACACATGAACTAAAGAGTAGTGATGTTGAATAGAAATGAAAGATCAGGATAGAGGAAGATCCAGATACTTCTGACGGTCACAGAAGTGAGATTTACAGATTCTGAATTAGAATGAAGCTAAGGATATTATAAATTTTCTCTGATGAATAGATAAGTTTTTGTTTTTTTGGATTGGTTTGTAATCCATGTGTTATTTAGGTGATATCATATGGTGTTGCCATAAATGCCAAAGAGGGAGATTGTTAAAAACTGCAATAGAAGCAATTATTGTATTGTCATTGATCTCAAACCTTAACTGGTAAGGCTATTCCTACTTAGGAAAGTATTATATCTATTGTGAGAAGGGAAAGAAAGGATGGTAACAATAGCACCTAGGGAAAGGTTGAGTTATCTTGATACTAAAAGTGTACTTGACTATGTTGTACAATGATGGGACAATGTATTTTTTATCTTAGTAAGATTGAGGACTAAACTGGTAGGCTTAACCGAGCAAAAATGAAAAAATCATGTTTAAGCTGAGTTATGTTAGTGTCAACCGAGTTAGTGTATGCCGAGCAAAAATCTATTGTCGACCGAGTATCAGTTAATTGCCGACGAAGATAGTATATGCTGAGGAAACAATTTTAGTAGTGACTGAGCATTTTACATGAAGACTGAGTGGATGATCACAGTATTGACCGAGCATTAACATTTTTATATTTGAAGAGAATTCAGATTTGGAGCTGACATTGTTGAATTCTTGGATTATGTAAAACATGTTGACCTTATTTATTAATTGTATGGAAGCATTTAATGCTTTGTAAAATGTTTTATTGTAAATCTTTATGAGATTTGAGATGATTCTAGAAGAGGAGATGAAGAACATGAAGTAGGTAGAGTCAATGAATCTGACCTAACCCTAAGATCTACGAAGGAGATTAAGCGGCAAAAGATAAGTTAACCTAACAGAGAAATGTATTAAGGGAACCTAAATAGTAGGTATGAAGAGGCATGGGTGAAGGAGATGCTGGAAGAACAGTAAGTTTTATTGACTGTATAAGCGAAAAGGCTGAAGGAGGAGTGTGGTGATTGCTTGAAGAAAAGTTCTGAGTAGATCAGAGATGGAAATGGAAAAGTTTCAAAGTTAGTAAACCAACATTTATGTATGGAATTGGATCTGATATTTGCAAAGTAAGTT
The DNA here is from genome assembly GCA_027943335.1 of Chamaecyparis obtusa. Lineage (NCBI taxonomy): Eukaryota > Viridiplantae > Streptophyta > Pinopsida > Cupressales > Cupressaceae > Chamaecyparis > Chamaecyparis obtusa. The sequence continues at coordinate 166,668 of BSBK01010233.1, read as the reverse complement.
GTATGTTTTTTAGAGAAATACTACTACTACTTTCTAACCATTGTAATAGTCAAAATCCTTTTAACAAAGGTTGACCTAATAGTCATATGTTAAATCCTTTGAGAAAGGTTGCATTCTAATGGAGTGTAAGTCCTATAACTAGGCTCACTTTTAAAAGTGTGTTTGAAATCCTTTAATCGGGTCACACCTGACAGTGTGTATTGTAACCTTTGACAGGGTTGGCTTTTAACCGAGCTCACTTCAGAAGACTGAAAATAATAGTAGCATGTTACAAAGTGGTTTTTCCCATAATGGGTTTCCACTATAAATCTTGGTGTCAATACTTGTGTGAATGTTTTGGTTTGAACATTTCTATGTTTTACAAGTTAGTTACAACTGGGTAGTGAACTGCAGTGTTATATGTTTCTATTATTTTATCAGTGATGACCGATTTTGTTTTGGTTGCTTGATCTGATTTAAGGAAAAAAATTTGAAGTTATTTTATACATCAGGCCTTGAGAACAACTGATTCACCCCCTCTCTATTGTTCTAAATCATATTAACACCAACGCCTTTAGTCACCAAGTGTTCTTCAGAGATCGAGGACCCCAGTAACCATAGAAACTGAGAAACCAGTCTCCCAAACTGAGAAAGTTCTCTTCAAACCAATAAAGCATGATAGATGTGTGATGTAGGGGTCCCATGCATTGCCTTTCTCATCTGTGTGTTTTTAGTTGGTTGTCTGTTAGGTCCTAGGTGTTAGGTCTCTAGGGTCTCAGGTCCATTGTCTAGGTTTTCATTCTAGGAGTCTTTAGGGTTATCCTACATCATGAGAGATAAAAGGATGTAAGATCCAATTGGATCTAAGGAATGCATGAAATAGAGACATCACACAACAATCAATTTTTCAAAGCTGCATATCAATCTGGAATTCTAATGCAATAAGGAAATGTGCACTAAGTGAAAGATAGTATTAAAGGGACTTGTTTTAGACATGAAACCTTTTACAGTTAATGGTTTTTATTTTGTATGTTGTTCTTATATTTAAAACCAAATATCTAACTGAAAGGGACTTGATATTTTTAACTATGAAACCTTTTTCAGAATAAACAGGATCTTGTTAGATTACTGAACACAATAACCTGAAAATTGATTCATCAGTGCCATCATTTTTTGGCATTTTCATAAACTAAACTATTTATCATGTTCACTTACCGAATAATATTAGAGTGATTTTGTCTTTAAAGCTTAAAAGAATGAATTATAGTGCTCAAAGATGACTAGTTTTCACATCATAGTCATAAGAGAATGTTGCAGTCTAAAGTGTCGTAGAAGATGCTACAATATGTGCTTCAACAATAGTGAGTTCACAAGTGCCATATTTCAAGAAAAATGTCATGTTCAAGTACCAGGATCTGACAACATAGTCACTGGTAATACATAATATTGAAGTTCCATATTCATGATATTTTTGAATTCGAAATATTGAACAAGAATTGATCATATGCAATAATGTTGCCATTGAAAAGAAGGAATGCATTATAATTGTGCCTCAAAGTATCATATAATGTTTACAGTATGTATTTGATGAATGTCATGAGCCCATGCTTGAACTCCATCAAATTTCATTCTTATGGCATTTTCATAGGCTTAGGTCTTGGGTATTTGGCATTAATTAAGGCCAAATTAGGGCTAATAATAAGGACTTTGAATTTTTGAATTTGAGGCATAGGTGGGTTATAAAATTGATTTTGTGAACCATTTTAAAGGGTTTGAGATTTGGGAGAGAAAGATAAAATTGAGTGATTTTGTTCCTTGATGCTTTGAGCTCTTATTTTGTAACCTACATGTTAGATTTTGGAGGATAATAAAGCACATGATCCATTTTTCCTTATATTTTGAGTATTGATCCTAATCTTATTTCATCATTCTTCATAAGTTTTAATTCATTTTGGTATCTAGGAGAAGTGAATGATTTTTTATTCCTCCTCTAGGTGAGAAAAGTTCAAGCCTTTTGCAGAATATGTATGTGTGTTAATAGATTGAGCTATTTGTGGTCTATACCCTAGTAGTAAGGTCTAAATTAACCTATACGTTGATCAATGATTCAAAATGCCAATCCTTTTGATATATGAATTGCGATTACTATTTTAGTTTTCAAGAAAATTGTGAGTTAAATTTTGGTGTATCACCCCATTCCCCTTTCAATTTTCAATTCCTTAAATCCCTTTTCCCACTTAAGTTTTCAGTTAGGAGGTGATATTTCCAGATCGAATAGGAACCAGCCCAAAATTTGGAGACTCCTTCTTAATCAGAGTCCACCCACAACTTGAGAAGGTTTCCATTGTTAGGATAAAATACTATTAAGAACTAATGCCTGAGTTGAAGTGGTATTTTAAAACCTAAATAGTTTTTGGCATGCCTAGTGGGACCTTGTGATACATGAATCAAATCCAAACAAGGAGTGTTAAGGAGTTTTAATATTTACAGTTGTCTTTTACTAAGAGAGGAAGAACTATGCAAAGAGAGCCTAGAGGTCCTAGAGAGATTTCTGTTAAGCCTGTTCAAAGAGGTAGGAGACCAAGGAGACCAAGGAAGTTAAGATTTAAAATAAGTTCAACTACTCCCTCTTACCGCACTAAATTTCCATAGTTAGAGCAGGAAGTTTTTGAAGATCTCAGAGATTCTCATAGAAAATTTGCTCTTGAATAGTCACCTGAGGTAGACCAGTCACTACCATATAGTTCCAATACAACACTTCCAGCAATGGAAATGAATCTACCATTTGTGCCTTTTAATCAGGGTAGTCCTTTGAGGATTTCTAATCATAACAACATTCCATTGTCATCTTTGAAAGGGTTACCATCATTCATAGGACAAGCACAGACAACTTCCATAGAGCATATTAGAGATGTTCCAACTCTTTGCAATGTTCATCATATTACGGAGGAGGATATAGCTTTGAAGCTATTGGCTGCATCAATAAAGGGTAAAGCACTAGAATGGTTCAGGACTCTTCTAGTAGCATCTATTGCTACTTGGGATGAATTGGGTGAGAGATTGTCTAAATTCTTTGAGGACAAATCTGACAATTTGTCTTTGGTGGAGCAATTGACGACTATAAAAAGGGCTCCACAAGAGGAGATGAGTGATTTCAATCTTCATTTCTAGAAGACTTGGAATATGATCGCTTCTATGGTAAGACCCTCTTCTGAGTATGCATTCTTGTATTATATTAAGTGTTTGAATAGTGATATCTCAGTTATGATACAATCTATGGGAGGTATATCTTTACCTTAAGCTTTTGATATTTCTATTAGGGAAAAGAATAGTCTCATTCAGGTGGGAAAAATATCTCCCAGGCCACCTATGCCCTTCTTTCCTAGCATTCGGTCTAATATGGCATTGATAGTTCCACCTATTTCTGTTGTCCCATCATTTAAAATCCTAGAGGTAGTTCTTGTTGCCCCTCTTAATGAGTTGAAAATTATAAAAGATAGCCAACAAAAAATAGATAGATTACTATAGACCTTTGATAATGAATTAGTGAGCCTTAAAATGAACAAAGCACATGCAAACCTTGTAGCTCAAAATCAATTTGCTGGTCCCCAATCCCAATATCCTAATCAATCCAATTTTTACGGGAATAAATAGCAATTCTAGGGAAAGAACAATGCAAATAGGAAGAATTGGAATTAGAGGCCTTATAGACCTTATAATCCTGCACCCGATAATGTTGTTAGGGATATAGTTCCCAACCAAAATAACATTTCTACTGAATGGTGTTTTCCATGTAATGAATCTCATAATCAGTCAACATGTTCCAATGGAGTGCTTAATTAGGCCCTTATGGTACAAAATTATATGAATTCATAACAGAATGTGCCCATTGAGGAGATCCAACAACAACTAGATCAAGAGATCCCAGATACTAGTTTTCAGAATTGCCAAGAAGATGAATTCAATGGGGTAAGAGATGATTCCCCTATTTCAGCAAATACCAAAGCCAAGAAGAGAACTCTAGAATAAAAGCAATCAGTTGGTAATGTCCCTTCTACACCAGTTTCAATTTTAAAGGGGCCATCTTCTTTTGCAAATAAAGATCAAAATTAGAGGTATGCTAATCAAAGTGCTCTTAAATCTCCTCAAAAGGTAAAATTTGTGGTTCCTTATAATATTGTTGATGGCATGAAGAAGGTCAATATAACTATGTCTATGTGGCAAACCTTAGCTATTCTAGGACAAGCATAGATATTAAAAGAAGGGTTGTCCATGTTGTCATCAAGTTCACAACAGGTTGTCCAGCATCCTTCCAGGGTTGTTATGGATAATTCAGAGCCTTCTAAGGTAGAGGAAATAACATTAAAGGAAGGTAAGGAGTCTTCTAAGGTTGAAACAATAGTTAAGGAAGGAAACAAGACTACTAAAGTTCAGCAACCAGTAGTACAAGAAGGTAAAAAGACTGCAGATCTTAAACAATCTGAATTGAAATGATCAATGTTTAAGGAACAAAAGAATCTTGCAAATGTGAAAAGAAAAAAAGAAAAGGAAGCTAGGAAACCAGAAAATAAAAAACCTCCTCCTTTCTATGTTTCTTTGATCATTGGAAATAATCTAGTGCACAACTGTATGGTAGATAGTGGTGGAACCAGCACTGTTATGCCTAAGAAAATTTCTGATTTGTTAAATTTGAAGTATGAACCCTTGATGAAGGAGTTTTTCATCTTTATCATTCTTTAGTTAAGACCTTAGGGGTTGTTAATAATGCAAGCTTAACTCTACATTCCAAAGATTTATTAGTACATTAATGCATAGATATTCAATGTCTTGGATGTCTCTGGAGGAACCTTAATATCTTTACCAAACATACATAGCTATGACTAAATTCACCTTTTTATAACTAGAACTCACTGAAAATTAATTTACATTTCTAATAAATTGTTAATCCATTACAATTTCATATTAAAAAAATATTCTCTATATCTGAAATTACTTTCCAATTTATATTAACTCTTAACTATGCGTTTAGAAAATATAATAGTTATTTTAATTAGTAGTGGTTCTCAAAATTTGGATAACAATCTATTTATTTTAGTCATTAGTTATTCTCAAATCGTAGTGAGTATTCACCCGGAAATCATTGTTCATGGACTTGGATAAATTTTTTTAATGAAAGTACCAAAGTTACGACCAGTGCTGAAAGTGGCCCAAATGAATTTTAGAGAGACATCAATCCTTCAATTTGTAAGAGTACGGGATTTCCTCAATTCTAAAAATTGCTATATTTCTTGTTATTTTGTGCAAACCAAATATAACATTTGTTAATACTTTTAACTGTTAAGACTTTTTTCTCTATTAGAATGCATCTATACAATAGCAGTTTCATAGTATATATTTGAAGAGACAAAATAATTCTGTTTATAACTATTTCAAATATTAATTGAGAAATTTTTGTGAAGACATGAAATTGTTAAAATTGCTTCTACTTAACTACATAAATTTCAACAGTACTTCAATTTTAAGGTGAAACTGGATAATTTTCAATATAATTTTAAATATATAGATGATTAATATCATGTATTAAAAAATAAAATAAAAATGATATGGATGATTTGAAAATCTATAATACAACTTAACCATCACAACATATCACTATTGGCAAAATGATATGAATGTTTTAATACTATTAAAATATTTATAATTCAAAAATTCAATTTAGAGTAACTAAAATTATTTATCTAAAAAAAGAATTATAGATAAAGATGATAATAAAGTCTTTTAATTCAATAATATTGTTAGAAGGAAAAATAATTTTATCTAAACAATGTAAAATTTTACAATAAGCTATGAATGAATAACATATTGTCTACTTGGTCATCTACTATCACTCTTATGCTTGTGATGAACTGCTTTGGCTTACCTTCTTAAATGGAGGGAAGTCTTCACCTAAAAATCATAGTCCACTTTGAACATCCATATAATCAGATAAATAAATTAATTGGAATTACTAAACATCAAGTTTAAAAACAATATGAAAAGAACTATTCAGTATATATAATTCATTTTGACTAATTCAGAATTAAAAATGTTGAGTTTATAAATTGAAATATATAGTGTATATATCAATTCGATTTGATAATTATGAATGTCCAAATAAATGAAGAAGATTTAGATTAAATAAAGTTATAATATGTAATTTGTGGTTGCTTTGGGAATCTATTTTTTGTATTGTAAGGATGAATTCTAGATTGTAATTTTTTTCTATGCTTGTTTGAGGTATATTTATTATTTGTTCTTAACATTCTTTGAAATATTTGGGCACCTAATAGTATTTAAAAATACCTTACAACATTGTTATGAGCTTACAAAGAGCTATCATCCAAATTAAAATTTAGAATTTGAAAAACAACAATTTTTAGTCATGTAAATATCTCTATAATAATTTTATAGAGCTAGCCTTTTTTAGAGAACACATTGAGCTGTGTACATATAAGCTAATTTAATTTCTTTATTATTTAATGATTAAAATGAATGAATTAATGTCTTTAAATACAAGGATACAAAAACATATCACATAAACTTTTACTTACTTATTTTTAATAAGAAATTTAAAGTTGAAAATATTTAAGTTTGAATTATAAAATTTATATTAGGATGGGCTAAGTTTATAATTGAGTACACAACCTTGCAATCTAAAACTAGTATTGAGATATGAAGGGCCAAAACATAGTGGATAATGTAAACATGAGAGCAATAAATAAGTGGACATGACAAACATATAAGGGGATCATGGGAAGGGGTTAAGTGGTAGGTGCATAGAAATATGTGTACTAAGAGAGGTGGATAGATTAGGGCACACAACTTGAATTTGCACAATATTATGCTACATGTTAACATGTTTGTATCAAAGTATTCTATGCAAAGTAGTCAAAAGTAAATGGGAAGTGGTATAGATATGTAGATTTTACTATTAATTTTCCTCCAATTTGAGATGACTTTAAGTCTTATAGTGACTTGCATCTCAAACTATGTAGCACTTGAAAGAATTCATATAAAGTAAATAGTCAAAGACTCAAAGAATATTGTAATGGTCCTCGCCATAAAATGATAACGTGTTTTCACCTTTTTATGTATGTATTCTTCATAAGATGAGTCTTTATGAGCTTATGTAATTGTCTAATATCTAGATATAGGAAATTTAGTAACATGATATGTCCTTGATAGTTAGTTGTATCTATAAAGAAAAAAATAGTGTTTTAAAAGGGAAAATAACTCATTACAAGTAAATGCAATCTAAGCATGCAAACATAAAATCATGTAGGTACATAAACATCAAATCCTTTCATAATGAAGTGTATATCGATCTGATTGTAGATAATGTTAGAATGATTTAGAACAATAGAGAGGAGGTGGGGGGGGGGGGGTGAATTAGTTGTTCTCAGGTCCAGATGTACCAATTGAACTTTCTAGCACTTGAATAAACTCACAACTAATCAATAATTCAACTCGATCTCTATAGGAGATATAAAAAAAATATAACATCCAGTCCACTATCCAAAAGTAATTAACTTGGAGAATATAAAAAATTCAATAACATCCACATCAAAATCATTCACACAAGTATAACACTAGGATTTATAAAGCCAACTGTGTCAAAGGCTAATATACATACTATTAGGTGTGACCTGTTAAAGGATTTAATCACTCTGTCAAAACTTGCTTGGTTAGAGGGATTAAGAACATCCTACTAAAATGTCACCTTGATTAAAGGATTTACACAATGACTGTTAGGTCAACCTTGATTAAAGGATTTAGACTGATACAATGGTTAGAAAGTAACAATAGTTTCTGATCTAAAAAATATACAAATCACTTTGAAAATAGAGATCCACTTCACACATATATGTTGATTTACTGACTGATCTCCATTTTTATCTCCATCTCTGATATGCTCTGAATTCGCTTCAAGCAATCACAACTCTGTTCAGCTCCTTCACAGTTTCACCTTCAACCTTCTTCTTAGACTTATCATTCAATAACATCAACATCTTCTTCATCCTCTATAACCTCACAATTAGCTCTCCTTTATACCTCTTTGATCAGGTAGATCAATCTTTTGTTGCTTAATCTCTTCCTTAAATCTTAGGTTTTGGTTAGATTCATCAAATCCTTCTGTCATTATGATCTTCACCTTTTCCTCTAGATACAATTCTTAAATCCTCATAAGAAAATTATTTACTATGCATTAAATGCTTTATACAATTCATTAATAATGTCAACACATTTTACATATCCCAATGATTCAACTATGTTGTCTAGGATTCTCAATTCTTTCTCCAAATGTAAATTACTGAAACTCAGTCAATACTATGTTGACCTCCTTGATCATCACTGCATATCTCGGTCATCACTACAAACTGTCTTCCTTGACAAACACTAATTGTGCTCAGTAATTTCATGATGCTCAATTATTACTGATGTTTGGTCAACACTAGATTTACTCGACATATACTAGCGCTCGGTCGACACTAACATCACTTGGCTTAAACTATATTTCTTTACTTTTTCTTGATTAAGCCTATAATTCTAGTATTTCTTCTCACTTGGATAAACAAATCATTTCCTTGTCAATGTACCAGTTGATCAAGTACCCATTGAAGTATCACATAACTCAACCTTTCTTTAGGTCATATTTTTATTGTTAGGAATGGGAACACTGAGAGGGGGGGTGAATCTGTGTTCACTGTATTTTATCTTTTAGCTTTAATCTTTAAATTGAACTTAAAAGCTTAAGTATTGAAATAAACATCCACATAAACATGAAACATGAAATCAACACATGACACCAATATGGTTATGGGGAAACCCAAATAGGTAAAAATTATGGTGGGAATTGACACCCACTAATATTCTGTACTAGTGTTTTGTGATCCTTGTTAGAAGATCCTTAACCCTTTTAGGAGTTGCTTTACAATGCATTAAGTATAGTAGACCTTGTTAAGGGTCAGACCTTGTTAGGAATCTTTTACAATAGTCCCTTTTAGGGGAGTGGAAGCACTGTCCTAGAGCTCACTGCTCAAGTGGTGAGGGCTACAACCTTTTGATCTCAGATACATAATATATTTGTTGGATGAACTGTCACTGTGACACTTCTTGTCAGATCAGTTCCTTTGATGCGTTGATGCTTTGACCTCTTACAAAGCTCTAATACATCATATAGTGTCTTCACACACTTCTCTTATGCTTATCATAGCTCTCTATCAACTTCCATGCTAATTACTATGGGCACATCTTATATTTATATGTGCATACAAAATAAATAACTAGGTTGGCCCTTAAACCTATTACATACAACGCTTCCAAATGAATTGGATTAAGCATGTTTACAATCAAACATATATAAATGTTAGAAACATAATTATAATAGGTGCATAACCTTTACATCATTAGAATATAGCCGCAACTCAAAATGATAATAGACGGCTAATTATTGTGTTCTTCACGGGTACACACTTGCTGTGCAACTTCAACTGCCTATATCTTTCTCATACTTTCATATCTGATCATGTGCTCATAGACTAAGAATGAATATAGTCCAACCAACTTAAATTCCAAGGCACACATCATAACTCAATTGTACGCATGTGTGTTGATGCTTTGCGCTGTAGGAACACTGTACAATGTCCAGTCTTCAACACTTAGCCAATTTTTTATCTTCTCATCAAGTGCCTTAACTCCAAACTACTATACGAATTTGTTTCCATAATGAAATCACTATATTAAGTCATATACATTGGTAAAGGAAACTTTCTGACAATCTCCCCCTTTGTCATTGATGGAAACAAAGGAATATGGCCAAGTTGCTAACTGTCTTTAATACAAAAAACTTTTTGTCTTCTATACATAGACTTATATCTCCCTATACATATTATGATCCATATTCTATACACAACTCCCCCTTTGACATTAATGAAAAAGGTGTTTCAAAAATTGTATCTACATATACTCACTGAGGGAAAAGTTCCAGATATGCTATCTTTAGGTTTTGGATCTCCTTCTTCCAAAATGTGATCAAAGAGTTTACTATCTAGAGATGGGCGCATAGTGCATACTATAGCTTCTCCATCTTCTTCAAGTCAGTGCTAGGACCATGATCATATATTACCATTGTGGCATCTATGTCCTTGATGTTCTAATTGAGTATATCTAATCAGGGCACAAGAGCATTCCTGAGCTATGTTTTCCTTGCCCTGATCTTTGACATTTATTTTTCTGCCTTCTTAATCTTATCTATTTTCCCTTGGTATACATTATTACACATGTTTACATCTATGGATGTGTCTTTCACTGAACTCTTGACTTGCTCAATCATAGCTTCTGCCTCTTTTATTTTCTTGAAATGGGCATCAGTAAGCTTATCCCGATCCATGCATTATGCAATGACTCTTCTTCCTTGATTTGCAAACTATTTTAAGGATGCTTGACCAATCTTGAGTGAGCTTAGGTTAAATGCAAAGTTGCTCATTAATTCACTCAACCTCTTCTTTAGGTACTTTTCTTTTGCAACTAGGGATGTAGATTCTTCAAGGCTTGAGAAATTACTTTTGAAATGTGAGATGACTGTACTCACATCTTCAACAAAGTGTATCTTTGACACTTTCTTGTCCTCTGGAAACAAATTGTTTAGAATGTTTACTAATTCTACCAGGAGGGGATTCCTCATGACTTGTTTTTCTTTGGCCTTTTCCATGGCTAGGATGTAGAATTTTATGAGATCTTCTTCTCCCCAAGAGTCGAAACTGGTTGTGTCAGGTGTCAAACTTGACAACAATGTAGAGGGTGATGGACTTATGGGAGTGTTGTCCATTATTTCTTGCTTAACTCTTACTTTATTTTCTTTCTTTTATGTTTCTTTTTCTATCTTTTCTCCTTCTTTTTCTGTGATGTCCTTAATCAAAATTTCTTGTGGATTTGGGGAATTTCTACCAAAAATAATTTTAGCCTCTTAGGTGCTGACAAAGGCTTCCTCAAACTTGTCCATATCCTTATCTGTGGCTGCCATGGCTATCTCCACATTATCAATGATAATTGTGCTATCTTTTTATGACTCTATAGTGGGTGCAAACTTATCTGCCTATGATTGTGCTTCCACTATAGGCGTTGAATCCTGAGGACCTATTAGTGATGCATTAGTGGGATCTACCACCTTGACTTCCTTTATGGATACTTGTGCTTTGGGCGCAGTAGGTGGATACATGTGCCTATTCATAAAGACCTTTTCAAAGGCTTTCTCTATTTCTTTGGCAACTAATTCATAGTTTTTATCCATTATATTCAATGTTCTTGTCTTGATCCTGAGGTTAGGTTTCACCAGATCTAACAGCAACTTCTTCTCTTCTAGCTCGCATATAGGAAGGGTTTCATCTAAGATCTCCCTTATCTGTAGATCTTCTTCAATAGCCTATCCCTTTTGGAATTCTAGGATGTTCCACACATTTTTAGGTATTATAGTCTTAAGTTCCAAGACTAACTTCTTGAACTTCAGCATGTGTTTGATTATCATACCATGTATCTTAGATTTGTCTATTTCACTATACTTTTCATAAAACTTCCCTACTTGATCAATTCTTCCCTCATCAATTATTCTTGCACTTAGCACTTTTCAACTAGGTCTGAAATCTACCTCAGGAGGATCTTGAGTGTTCTTTCTACTTCTTTTTTCTCATGAGGATGGATGACTGGTGCTGACCTATTTCTTCCTCTTTTCTATTGTGTTATACTCTGGAGGAGTAGTAGGGTCAATGGTTTCCTTGGGCACATAAGGAGTATCATCAATTTTATCCTTATGTTCATCAGATTTATCTATCTTTACCTTCCTCAACTTGGGATCATGTGATTCCACCTTTGCTGCATCTGCGCTCTCTAATTCCAAAGAAATCTTTTGTTATTTTTCTTTGTCTAGATATTCTTGAGACACTCCATGTATTCTTAAGATCTGTGAGGTGACTTTAGCAACCTTTCTTTTTGTTGCGGCGCTATTAAGTTTAACATCTATCTCTCTTATCTTTTCCTCATAAGTTCCCCACCTTGGCTCATTAGGGTTAGTAGGAGCTGAAAGAAATACTTGAGCATATGGTTCTAAAACTTGTTCATCTACTTCATATCCAAGTAGATGAATCCACTTTGTTCTAGGTACAACTTCCTCCATGCATGTTGTATCTGTTTCAACCATAAAACAAATAGTATCCTTGTATTTCTCAATAATGTTTTCTAGAATTCTGTACCTCATTTGCATCTTGGCCCTGAAGATCTTCAACTCTAATTTTATGTAAACTCTCAATGTACTCTCATTGGATGCCTTGTAAGATATCTGTGGCATGGTTGGAATCGACTTTTCCAAATACAAATCTAATACTTTCCCAACTATATGAAGGTACATGTAAATGATCAAACACCCAAACGTGAATATCTTGGTCTTATCATGCTTGATTGCCTTTATGTTATCAATCAACTATGTGTGCAAGATCTCACACATATTGAACTCTCCATCTTCCTCCACAAGTCTAATGGCTACTAGAATTATGGCCGCAGATACACTATTTACCCTTTTGGTGTGTTGAAACCTATATCCAAGTATCATTGACATCAATTTGATGTCATCTTTCTAAATAGGCTCAATTGTCATCCTGTGCCTATCACTCCTTGACTTACATGTTTTATGAACAATTTTTTTGACATCCTTGCCTGCAGGAAGGATGACATCAGTCTTAGATAGGATTGTCATCTCATATATTAGGTCACTAGTGATTCCTATTGGCACATCACCTATTCAAAATAGGTCATCATGAATTCTTCTTAGAAATATTTTAATCCTTTATGTCTCACATAACTCATATGTCATAGCATACTCCACTATAGGGTGATCATTCCACTTTGCATATTCATCCAAGAAGGTTTTGTCTGGTTTTAGCATGGTTTCCATGTGCACCCTTAATCTGTCCAATCCTACCAGTTCCTTCTTATAGTAAATGTATGCCCTAATGTCTTCGACATGCATAACATCCATAGGCATGCGGGAGAATGCTCCCTCTAAGTCATCTAGGGTAGACTTAAATGGGTTCTTCTTAAACACACATATTTTCTTTTCTGCAACATCAAATACTATGGGAGTGGCCATCACTTACTTGTTTTATCACTTTCCAAATGTTCTCTAAGATAATCTAAAGGCTTCTAAATTGGCATGATGAACTAGGCTTTCTGCAACTGATCAAATGTATTGATAATCACTGATAGATCAATTTACAAGTCTTCAAAATAACTTCTAAAGCTCTTTTTTCTCTCCAATTGCTCTGAATTTGAATGCAATGAGTAATCAAAAAGCTTTTTGTGTACTTAAAGTGAAAATTCTACCATTAATGCTTGCCGCATAAACCAGGCTATTACTTAAAAATTTCCAACTTTCATTTTGCGAACAATCAATATGTGCACTCTTGCATGAAGGTTCCTTTATTCTCTAAAAGCTTAATTTCAAAGGTGCATACTCAAAGAGTGAGTATACCAGCCACACAGGGATCTAGAGCTAAATTAGCTCCCCCTATGACCCTGAAGGCCATTCATCCAGATGTAGAGGGTACATCCACTGTGGATGCATCCAATACATAATCATAAACTTTGTCCTTCTTTCCTTCTGACCTAATCAAGTTCACATCATCTAAGGCTTTTACAAAATTGACTTCTCCTTCAGGATCCAATACTGGTTCTTTGGTTTTTTTAGGGCTTTCCTGACCTTGCATCCTTGATCTACAAAACTTTGAGATATGTCGAGCCTTGTTACAAGAGTGACAAATGACTGGAGGCCTTATATTCTTTGGCGCATTGACATGAGTCACTATTTTATATGTCTAGTTGAGTGACCATTATAGTTACATATCTGACATGTAACATTCTGAGAACTTATATTTGTCTCATTCTGATGCTGAATCATGTTCTTTTTACTAGTCTTACAATTCATAGCTCTATGACCAAATTTATTTCATGAATAATAGTAACCATTAAAAGGTCTTACCTCTGTATAGTTCCTTGCTATGTGTCCATGCTTGTTACATGCAAAACAAGTGTGTTCTACTATCTTGTGCTCATTCTTAGGTGGTTCACCATTATCTTTGGTTTGATCTTTAGTCTTCTTAGTATCAGTAGATTCTTCTAGTGCATTCACTCTTCCTCACATGTTTTCAATCTGATTCTATGCTTCATTGTATCTGATGCAGCTAGTATCTCCTTTAGCTCTTCTTGCATATAACTGAGATTCTATCAAATCGAAACTTGTGTGTAATTTGTCAATGTTATTCTTTACTTCTTTTCATTCAGACTCCAAGCTTTCTTTGTTGTTCCTTAGCTCCAAGATTTCCATGTTCACTTTCTTTAATTCCTCATTGAATTGAAGGTTATCTTTGACTTGTTCATTATAGACTTCTTGATTGTTAATCAATTTATCATCAAATTCTTCAAGTTGATCTTTTGAGGATGCATTTTTTTCATTATCCCCAATTCACTAGTGGAACATTCTTTCAGATCCCTTCTTATATTTTTGATAACTAATTGAGCATCACTAACTTTTTCTTTTAGTTCTTCAATTTCTCTTTCAGATTTGTCCAGGTCTTCAAGATAAGCTTCCAAATTTCTTTTGAGATGTTTCATTTCTACTTTTTCCATGATCTCCCCAAGTGGTTAAACTTCTTTGCTGAGGACCAGAGCTCTGATACCAATTGTTAGGAATGGGAACACTGAGAGAGGGGGGTGAATCAATGTTCAGTGTATTTTATCTTTTAGCTTTAATCTTTAAACTGAACTTAAAAGATTAAGTATTGAGATAAAAATCCACATAAACATGAAACATGAAATCAACACATGACATGAATATGGTTATGGGGAAACCCAAATAGGTAAAAACCCCAGTGGGAATTGACACCCACTAATATTTTGTACTACTATTTTGTGATCCTTGTTAGAAGATCCTTAACCTTGTTAGGAGTTTCTTTACAATGCATTAAGTATAGTAGACCTTGTTAAGGGTCAGACCCTATTAGGAGTATTTTACAATAGTCCCTTTTAGGGGAGTGGATGCAATGTCCTAGAGCTCACTGCTCAAGTGGTGAAGGCTACAACCTTCTGATCTCAGATACACACTATATCTATTGGATGAACTGTCACTATGACACTGCTTGTTAGATCTATTCCTTTGATGCACTGATGCTTTGACCTCTTGAAAAGATCTAATACATCTTATAGTGTCTTTGCACACTTCTCTTCTACTTATCACAACTCTTTATCAACTTTCATGCTAATTACAATGGGCACATCTTATATTTCTATGTGCATACAAAATAAACAACTAGGTCGACCCTTAAACCAATTAAATACAACGCTTCCAAATGAATTGGCTTAAGAGTGTTTACAATCAAACATATATACATGTTGGAAACCTAATTATAATAGGCACATAGCCTTTACATCATTAGAATATAGTCATAACTCAAAATGATAATAGTCAGTTTCTTACTCTATTCTTCAGAGGCACACACTGGCTGTGCAACTTCAACCGCGTGTATATTTCTCATACTTTCATATCTGATCATGCACTCATAGACTAAGCATGAATATAGTCCACCCAACTTAACTTCCAAGGTGCACAGCACAACTCAATCGTACGCGCGTACGTTGATGCTTTGAGCTGCATGAACTCTGTAAACTATCCAGTCTTCAACACTTAACCGATTTCTGATCTTCTCATCAGGTGCGCTAACTCCAAACTACTATATGACTTTGTTTCCATAATGACAAGACTATATTAAGTCATATACATCAATATAGCCAACTTTCCAATAGTTATCCCCTATTTTGAAATCCTCTTCATCAATCAAAAGATATGGTACTATCATAGATAGCAACTATCTTACCAGTTAAGGTTTGACATCATTGACAATATAAAAATTGTCTCAAATGTAGTTTCTAATAGTCTTCCTCTTTGGCATTGATGACAACACGATATGAAAAACACATGATTTAACAAACAATCCAAAAAAAAATTCCTCTGTATCAAAATTTTATTAATATCCTTAGCTTCATTCTGATTCACAACTTTTTCCATGCCTGACCACTTACTCAATTACTCTCTCTAAATCTTTTTTATATTTCTCCCCTAGGTTTCATTGAATATTCTCCCTTTAGTGCTATATCACTCTATTTTTTTTCATTGAATCTTCTCCCTCTTTGAGAACAATAACAAAGCATCTATCTATCACTTACATCTCTACTATGTAGGTGTCTTCATGTCAATTTTGTATGTTTTAGACTCCCTCTTTCATCTTTATTATGACTAATTAATGTCTCTTCTTTACTTCTCATAACTCTAGGCAACTCCTAAAGTGTGACCTTTTCTGTATCAATTTGTCAAATATTCTGATTAGCACATTTGACACAGTGTTCCTATTTTACTAGGTAGCCTTAGTTAGGGGAATCACCTCTAGTTTACATCTAAGATATTCATGATAATCCTTAGGTAAATATTTTGTGAATATATCTGCTAATTATTCCTTTGTATTCACATACTCCAATCTCACTTCTTTGTCTTGAACTAGCTTTGTCAAGTAATGATACTTGATAGGAATATGCTTAGTCTTAGTGTGCATCACTAGATTCTTTGATATATTAGTAACACTTATGTTTTCACAAAAAATAACAACCGGCTCAATGATTTCTTCCTTCATTCCTTTTAAAAATTGCTTGATCCACACTAAATTTGAAAAATTCACTGCTGCTACAACATACTTATCTTTTGATATAGATTGGGAAATATAGTTCTATTTCTTGCTTGTCCAGGAGACTAATTTCTTTCCTAGAAAGAATTCTCCACCACTTGTACTTTTTCTATCACAACATTTTCATCCCAATCTACATTAGTGTAAACTCTCATTGCAAACTTGAATTAATAACCTTGAACATATTGTTAGCTTGAGAATCTTGTCTATCCAAGTATGCACATATGAATTCCTTAATACATCCTGTTATAAATGATGAAGAACTTGCTGACACCATTCCTTTGACATCCCTCAAGATCTAATGTAGACATGCTAAGTTACTGACATAAACATAATTTATATATATAGAGAATAGTATGAAACTTCAAATAACATGTTGTGACCTGAACATATGTGATCCGGTATATTAATGATGTTAGAAATTCTATAACATAACATCAATGCAAAACAACAAAGGAAAAAAAATCCCCCTTTGGAATTGATGTCAATACTTGCATCATTTCTTCCCCTATGATAAACATAAAAAATAAAAACATAACATGGATATCTATTGCACCTAAATCGTATGTAGGCTCAATATCAATATGTAGGCTCGCCTCCCCTACTACCTCATCTCAAAAATAACAAAAATATTGTCATGCATTTACCATAAACCATGCTCATGGTGTTGCTTCATCTTACCCTTTGACATTAATGACAAAGGGAATAACACAAGGTTTTAGATAGGAATAAATTTTATTAAAAATGAAATCTCCCCTGAAACATATCCATTATTCAAAAAGACTAAATAAGAGAGAAGAGGGTTGAGGCCACCAATTTATTCTGTAGTTCCTCTTCCAAAGTTTTAATCCAAAAATTTTCATGACCAACCTCACTATAAATATTAGTTTCTATTTCAGATAATAAAAATAAATTATTGTTCACTTGATCTAGTAACCATTCCCCTTGTTTGTACACCTACGTCTTTGTCTCCAATAATCTACTCTTGTGGGTAGTATTTTTTCTTGAAAAGATTGGCAATGTTTTTGACTATGTGTGTGTAACGCCTCTGCTAGGGAACCCGAGGGGAACACTAAAAAAAAATCAAAGAATGTTTTTTTTTTTTTTGTAAGTGTGTCAACACATACATGGAAATGAACAAATACATTTATATAACAACATAACTTCCTCTTAGGTTCCCGGGCGTCACTACTAAGAAATGCTTAGCAAAAGACAATAAACTTAAGGGATGGAACCAAAATGTACAAGTTCCATAGTCATTAAAAAATCATTAAGAGTGTAATCAATTACATAATGATATTAAATATGAGCCAAAACACTTAAGGAGGTAGTAGAGAAGGCCTTGGTCATGGAGGAGAATTTAGCTTTGGATTGTGTTGGTCGTTCAGGTCCTTAGTCTAGTATGCCTTCTTATCCAGGAAGAAGTGATTGAGGTGCTCAGTCTAAGAGTGCAGGTTACTCTAGATTCCACTCTTCATCTTGTAGGGGTGGACAAAACTTTACGAAGAAGAAATTTCAAAATAAAAAAGGCAATAATTCTCACTTTAGTCATGGGAATGGTTCAGGGAAAGATCGTAACTTGTATCGTAATAAACATCAGCAAAATAGTTAGCCAATTCAGAGTGCTAGGCCCAACTTTGGTGGAGGTCGCATTTAGTAGTCTAGTGCACCACCAGCTAAAATGAATATCTACAAGAGGATAGAGTGTTATTCCTATGGTCAGCCTGGACACATCGCAGTCAATTGCCTGCAACGTTAAGTAGTTTCTGAGCCCACAGTGGGTGATGCAGGTATATATCATCATGGTTTTGTAGTTATTGACCATTGAAATGAATAGCATCAAGCTACTATGGTGGAGACACAAGGTGTGTGTGGTGATGCTTCCATTTCTATTTTGTTTGATTATTGTGCTACAAATTCATTTATTTCACCCTCACTGGTAGAACATTGTGGGCTGGTTGTGGCAAAGAAAGATAATAGGTGGCAACTAGAGTTGGCTTGAGGAGCCAAAGTTCCTATACATTCCTTTGTGTATTCTTGTCTTTTGGGTATTGATAGATTTGTCACTAGTGTTTACCTATGTGTTATTCATTTGGGATCTTATGATGTTATTTTGGGTATGGATTGGCTTGATGCTTGTGCAACAAAAAATGACTATCGACATAAGAGGATTCAATGTGTAGATGATTTTGGATTTGATGTGGAGATTGTTGGAATTCAGAGACCTATCTCCTTGCATATGATATCAGCAATGCAGATGAAACGTTGTATGTGTCAAGGTTGTCAACTCTTTGCTATCTCTGTTGATGATTTAGATGAGGGTCAGAGCTGAGATGTAACATTAGATAGTCATCCTCTATTGCATGAGTATGCAGATATCTGCCCTATAGAGATCCCAAGTATGCCACCAAAGTGAGAGATTGAGTTCTGTATAGAGCTTGTTCCTTGAGGAGAGCCTATCTCTAAGGCACTGTATAGGATGACAACTTAGGAGTTAAGGGAGTTGCATTTACAGTTGGATGATTTATTGGAAAAGGGCTTCATTTTCCCCTGTGTTTCACCTTGGGGAACTCCTGTAATTTTCATGAAAAAGAAGGATGGCTCTCTTAGACTATGCATTGATTATAGACAACTGAATAAGATTACCATTAATAAAAAATATCCATTACCTAGAATCGATGACTTATTTGATCAACTGAAGGATGTTAAGGTTTTTTCTAAGATTGACCTAAAGTTGGGGTACCATCAATTGCAGATTCATGAGGAACACATTTATTGAACTGCCTTTCATACTAGATATGAACATTACGAGTTCACAATGGTGCCATTTAGTTTGACCAATGCACCCTTAATATTTATGAGCTTGATCAATGGATATTTTTCATACATACTTGGATCGCTTTGTCATTGTATTTCTTGATGATATTTTAGTCTACTCAAGGAATAATGAGGAGCATGTGGTACACCTAAAACATGTATTACAATGTTTATAGGATAATCATCTTTGTGCTAATCTGGCAAAGTATGAATTCTTTAAGACAAAGATCAAATATTTGGATCATGTGATTTCTGGGGAGGGTATCTCAATGGATCCATCTAAGATACATGCTATACTAGAAGGGCCGACACCAAGTAATGTTGCATAGGTTCACAGCTTCATGGGTTTGGCAGGGTATTATCATTGGTTTGTACAAATTTTCAAGGATAGTGCATCCCATCACTACCCTACAAAGAAAAGGGA
Organism: Chamaecyparis obtusa; assembly: GCA_027943335.1. Lineage (NCBI taxonomy): Eukaryota > Viridiplantae > Streptophyta > Pinopsida > Cupressales > Cupressaceae > Chamaecyparis > Chamaecyparis obtusa. The sequence continues at coordinate 146,631 of BSBK01010233.1, read as the reverse complement.
AGAAGTTCTTTTGGTCAGAGAACTGTGATGTTGCATTCCACACTCTTAAGGAGAGGTTGACTAGCGCTCCTATTCTAGTGGTACCTAATGTAACTAGTGATTTCATGGTGTGTACAGATGCATCTTTGGAGAGTAGTGGAGTGGTGCTCATGCAGGATGGTCGTGTGATTGGATACGAGTCAAAGAAATTGAAGGATGGCACCTTTTTAGGCTTTGTATGATTGTCCTTCTCATATGCCTCTAAGTTGGGATAGATTGGAGGATCATTTACTATTGGGTCCTGATATGCTTCAGGACATGGAGTAGCACATGGAGTGTATTCATCAACACCTAGTTGTGGCACAAGATTGACATAAGAAGATTGTAGATGTTCATCATATTGATCAGAAATTTGTAGTCAATGATAGAGTATTTTTGAGAGTGCGGCCACAAAAGAGCCCAATCCATTTTGGAAAGGGTTCTAAGTTGTTGCCTCTCTTTGTAGGTCCTTTTAAGATTATTGAGCATATTAGTCCTATTGCTTATCATCTTTCCTTACCACCCAACCTGTCTCATATTCACAATGTTTTTATGTATCAGTCCTTAGGCAGTATCATCCTAATACTACACATGTACTTGATTCCAAACTATCTTGCAGGTTGAGGATGGGTAGCTAGCGCTAGAGCCCGTACACATACTCCACCAATGGGGTTTGTCCCTCTGGGGTCAAACGATAGACCAGGTAAGGTTCCAATGGGACCCCAATGATGAGCATTCAACTACATGGGAGGAGGCATCGTAGATGAGAGAGAGTTGTGGCACATGATTGACATAAGAAGTATGTAGATGCTCATCGTATTGATCGGCAATTTGCAGTTGGTGATAGAGTATTTTTGAGAGTGCGGCCATGAAAGAGACCAATCCATTTTGGAAAGGGTTCTAAGTTGTCACCTCTCTTTGTAGGTCCTTTTGAGATTATTGAGTGTATTAGTCCTATTGCTTATCATCTTTCCTTACTGCCCAACCTATCTCATATTCACAATGTTTTTCATGTATCATCCCTTAGGCAGTATCATCCTAATACTACACATGTACTTGATTCCAAACTATCTTGTAGGTTGAGGATGGGCAGCTAGTGCTAGAGCCCGTACACATACTCCAGCAATGGGGTTTGTCCCTCTAGAATCAAACCATAGACCAGGTAAGGTTCCAATGGGACCCCAATGATGAGCATTCAACTACATGGGAGGAGGCATCATAGATGAGAGAGTTGTACCCTTATCTATTTGAGGGATTCCAGGAGTAAGCCCATTACTAGGGGGGAGGATGTAATGCCCCTCCACATGGGCACATTTATTTGGTCATTTTTCTTTGTTCTGTGATGGTGGACATGAGATGATACTTTTACTATGATACCTACATACTTCTTTGGATGTTTTAGTTTTATGATGATGTTGTGGTTCTTAGACATGATCACTTTTACTTCCTGCTATATTTAATGGTTATGGATGTGATTAGAGGATGATGTTGGATTTACTCAATTTTATGAGTTTATGGATTTGATGTTTACATGTTTTCACTGCATGTCTATGGGTGTTATGTACATGTTACAATTATGCTTACATTGTTTCTGTTTTATTGTGGATGTTTCATTTTATGGTCCGACTATTCTTACATGTTATTCTTGCCTTATTGTGGATGATGATTTATATGTTTTATTATGATTATATGAAATTATGGTTATCATTGTACTAACAATACTAACAAATCCTAATGAATGTTATATATGTTATCTTGTCTGGCGTGTCTGTAGGATGTGGGGACGTAGTCATAGTTACTTCTTTGGGAGGTCCACATGATGTTGTGCTCCCCCTCCTTGTCTGCTATCATCTGTATATGTGTGTGCATATATGTTTCTTGTCTTTGTGATGTAGTTGCAAGTACTAGGCACATCTCCCCTGAATTGGTAGGATTGAGTGTGCCTCCACTCAATGGAAATCAATGGTTGACAAATATGGATTTTAGTTCCACACTACCCTTTTGTTGTGCTTGACAATGTATTTTATTTCTATTGTATGCTTATTGGTCTTTTGTACTTTTATTGGTCTCTTTCTTGACCTGAGATAATAATAATAATAATAATAATGATGATGATGATGATGATGATGATGATGATGATGATGATGATGATAATAATGAACTATTATCATTTCATAACAATGCCCTTAACGTTATTAAACATAATGTACAAATGCTAAAGTTAAGTAATTATATTGATGTGGAGGTTTGATTTAATTGATTTTATATTATCATTTTAGGAGTTTGGGGAAAAAGAGGGAGAGTGGTCTGTGAATGAGGTTTTGGTGGATTTTGATTGGGGAAGTTAGAGACTAGAATTGGAGAAAAATTGTGTCCATCTTCTTTCAGATTCTTTGGTTTTAGCATTTTTAAGGTATGGAAATTCATCCCCTTGGATCAATGTTTTAATTAACAGAAATGATTATTATCTCTTAAACAATTCCTTGCCATTTGTTGAGGTAAGGCATTGTTTTGGTTTCATGAGTTTAGCATTTTTTTCCAATGCATAGGTCTTAGAGGTGCTACATTTACAACTAACATAGATGATACAAATAGGTTTGCATCCTTATTGTCAAAAAATCATAATCAAAACCATGAAATAAGGGACCTTTTGAACTACATAAACTTTCTTGAGCCATAACTAAAAATTATTCCTCAACAAAAGTAACATTATAATATTTGTCTAATTTTATTAACGTTGGAATTATTAAAATATTTTAATAGAGGATTCACTATGAAAATAACTAAAAATGAATCCGAATCGTATGAATTGATTTTTGGAAACAATATGATACACAACTTGGTATTGAGGCAATTACTATGGCAACTGATTTTGACAGTAGATTTTTAGTGCATGAAGGAACATTTTTTTGGCAGTAGATGATTTGTTTCCTTTTTTGGGGGTATTCAAGAGTCACGCTAGTTTTGAAAAAAAAAACAATATCATTTTTCTTAAGTTTTAGGAGTTTGGGGAAAAAAGGGAGAGTGGTCTGTGATTGAGGTTTTGGTAGATTTTGATTGGCGAAGTTAGAGACCAGAATTGGGGAAAAATTTTGTCCATCTTCTTTTGGATTCTCTGGTTTTAGCATTTCAGAGGTATGGAAATTCATGCTCTTGGATCAATGTTTTAATTAACAGAAATGATTATTATCTCTTAAACGATTACCTGCGATTCGTTGAGGTTAGGCATTGTTTTAGTTTCATGAGTTTACCATTTTTTTCCAATGCATAGGTCTTATAGGTGCTACATTTACACCTGACATAGATGAATTCTTGGATATGACCAAACTCTTATCTATACCACAAATACTCATGGCTCTTCTTAGCTCTTTTGATCTTATGCTTTAACACTGACCTCTATTCTAGGTTGCATTTTATTTTGGTGTGCTTCGATTCCTTACTTGAGCACTTGTTGCTGCGAAAGATTGTATGGTGCATCTTTTTAACTTGTTCTTTATCATCTCATTCCTTGGAAGGGGTGTTATAGTCAGAAACAATATTTCTTGTTGTTTCTTCTTTCTTCTTATGTTCTTTATTTTCTGATTCAAATTTTGAATTATCATCCTCCTTTTTAGCCATCCAACTTTGTGAATTTCCTTTTGTCTCATGTTATGTGGTTTGAAAAACCACTGTTTATGATCCATAAATATTCATTTTTGAATGAAAGGATACTAGGATAAACATGGACTTACCAATTTTTTTCTTTACCTTTTATCTCCTAATCTTCCCTTCCTTAACTTTAGATTTAATTAGGTTTACATAATTTCACAATCTTGAAACATTATACTTCTCATTTTTGTTAGAAATAACCTATGTAAAGTACTTTTTAAAATGAAAAAGTTTATTGCAATTAAAACACCTAAGATTATGCATCCTATTAATAAATTCTTCATAAGTGGTTCTTGAAACTCTTCTTAAAGAAATTGCATTGTCATTAACTTTATGTCCAAACTTATTACAATAGAAACAATAGCCAACAAAATATGAATTAGGCTCAAAAAGAGATCCTTTACTAGAAATTTTTTTACTCTTACTCAAATTAATTTGGTCTTTTTTATGCATCTTTGGATCCACTTCTTCGTATGGAAACTCCAAATTTGAGATATTTTTGTAAGATTTACTACTCTCCACATGATCTTTGAAATATACACACTTAAAATTAGATTTTGAAGGTGATTGTTCTTGACTGCTGCTACAACTTTCTATCAAATTAGAAATAGGACTGTACACATGTCTAATTAGTTTACTGTTGCTTTCAAATCTTGTCAATTTATTCTTCATCTTAACAATATTTTCTTCTAAAGCTTGACATTCATTTATTTTCATTTCCAATTTCTTCATTAAGATATTATCTAGCATTTTCATTTCTTCCTCAAGTTGAACCTTCAACATGCTGATTAATTGTTCTAAATATTATTCTTTACTAACCAGATCCTCCTTTTCTTTTGTAATCTAATCTTTCTCTTTCTCAAATATATTGACCTTATCTAAAGCACAACATAATTCTACCTCAAGATAAATTTTTATCATAGCTATTTTATTGTCTTCTTCATGCTCACTAGTATGCCTAATTTCCATGAATAATATCTCTACTTCTTCTTTATTAGAACTCTTAGAGTAATTGTCTACCACACTAATATGAAGACTCCTTTTATTACACTTGAAAATGCAACTTATTTTACCCCATCATTACAATGATAAATTTTTCTGAGTTTATTCTAAACTTCCTGAGAGGATTTATAATGCATTATCTTGATAGACACCTCTTTGGAAAAGAAACTCAAGTTGACATTCATTGCTCTTGCATCTATCTTAAACTCCTTTTCAGCCTCAACATCTAAAGGAAAATTTCTTGGAACATTATATACTCATTAACAAATTTACCCCACACATCAACATCTATATAAAACAAATAGGTTTGCATCCTTATTGTCAAAAAATCATAATCGATACCATCAAATAAGGGACCTTTTGAACCACATAAAATTTCTTGAGCCATACCTAAAATTATTACTCAACAAAGGCCTACCTAAGGTTGTTAGACTAGTTACAAGGCACTTGGTTTTGATACTACTTGTTGGAAGGTGAAGATCACTAAGAGGGGCTGGTGGGGGGGGTGAATTAGTGTTCTTTTAATTTTTTTAACATAGAGACATTTTCTCAACAAATGACCTTTAATTAAGCATAAGATATATATGCAGTAAATAATATGATATCATAAAGAATATAGCATAACGCAATTCATGAATATACATATAGATCATGCTTGAGATGATATTTTATAGTATTAAATCCCTAAAGGTAAAAATCCACCTCAAGAATCCTTTTTATTATTCCTCACTAACAAAAATGATGCCTCACATAGCGTACATTAGGGCCTCACTAGAAAAAGTAATTCCTCACATAACATATACAACCTCACATAGAAAAAATGTCTCACTAGTAAAAACTTCACAAAATCACCCACTTCCTAATCATATAATGACAAGAAGATTTCAATACAGAGGTACATTCTATTTTCATTCAATCCATATTACAATATTTTATCATAAAAAATTCAACAAGATTATACAAAATAGTCCTTTCAACACTACATACTCAATGATATCATTATGCATCTTTCATATAATAATAATGAAAAACATGACACCATAATATTGTTAGTTCTTTAATCTCAAAGATATTGTTCTACATCCTAAATCAAATTTGTAATCTTAATCTTGTCACAAAAATTCTACAAATGGTTACACACATAAATGTTCAAGATCATGATAATGTCAATAACACAACCGAACCCTCTTGCACTGTTAAGAGCTTATTACAATCCAATCAAAAATATCATTAAATAAGAAAATAAAATAAAAACTTTTCTCCATGCAACTCAACTGACATAATTATTTTTCTCTAGGATAATGAACCTTGAATATGAAGACAAAAAATAATCAACAATACTCATCATAACCCTCACATCATCTTCACATTGACATCATGGTGAGAATTTTTTACAAATTTAGTCCATTCGTACTATTTTTACTTTGTTTAATGAGTCTCTTTCTTTTAGAGATATTCAACACTTATCATCATTAATGTCTTTTGAGATTTCCATATTTTGAATATCCAAAACCTTTCTAATGCTAATTCAACAATCATACCCTCATTTATTAAAAATAACGTAATCAGAAAGCATCTTCTTCAAGTTGACATGGTTTGCATCCTCATAATCATATACTATTCAATCATCCTTTTATGAGAATTCATTCTTTATTTTAACAGTTAGATTGGTTTCCATAAACTTCAACCTGTCACTTTAATTTGATGACTTTCACCTTATTTCCAAAGACATCATTTTTGAAACCAACTTGATGTGTAATAAAAAATATTCGCACCTCTTTAAAATCATTTCTATACAACAGAGATTATGAATAAAAAATGTTAACACCAATGAATTCCAATGGTCATTAAACAAAATGTATAACTGGTTTTTAAAGATATGTTATGTTTATACACCCAATACACATAAAATTCTTTGGAGATCAAATAATTAACATTTTTTGAAATACTAATCTCCACTGAGACTAATACATAGATCCTTGTTGTCACAACATCACTCTTTGTCTAGCTCTCGCTACATACAAATCTCTTGTTTCCCGAGTGTTAGGAAATTCAATTTTACTGTATGTCTTTCATCTTTGAAAAGTGAACATGAAATATCATTGTGAAGATAAATAATTTCATCATTCAAAATAGAGAAGTCCCAAAGTATTATAACTATGATGATTGCTAACACATAAGCCAAATTAATAATCTTGAACATGTAGTTAGTATGTGAATCTTGTCTATCCAAGTGTGCACATATGAATCTTTCAGAGTACTTGCTATTATAAATGATGAAGAACTTACTAGCACCTTTCCCTTGACATCCCTAAAGATATAATGCAGACACACTAAGTTAGTGATATTAAAATAATTTATATATGCAAAGAATAGTATGAAACTTGAGGGTAAAAACACAAAGTTGTGTCACATTTTAGGCTAACTTATTAGCACAACTAAATTTAATTATTTCTAACTAAAAATTAATTTATGTCAAACACATGGTCTAGCTAAATTCATTCTTTGTAAGCTAGATAAATGCTTCAACTTTTTCAATTGGAAATGTCTATTAAGTGCACATTTTATACCAATTTGGGTCCAATTACCAAAGAAATAAAATTATTTTAGAAAAATAATATTTCAATTACTTCTACTCTTTTTAATGATATTTTAAAAAATATGTAAAGAAAGAATTTTTCTCTAATACCACTTGACGCAAGGTCAGGGAAGGTGTAGGCAGAATCAGAGTTAATTGAGACTGCTTAAACCCACAAACAAGCCCTGTAAAGAGTTACACAATGGAAGAAATATGAAAACCACATTAATTAAATGGAAAAAAATGGATATGAGGCAAGCAACTGGTCACAACACTGGACCAATTATATTAATCCTCTAAGATGCCCGATTGTAAGGCCATCCACGTTTCGGCCTTATACAATGAGAATTAATGAAATCATAATCATAGCTCGCATATTATTTCATGTACTCATACTATTTCTATCCTTCCATCCTCTAGTATTGCCTACTAAACAACCTAAGCTCCAAATATATAGTTAGCAAAGCCACAAGTTGGCCAGTCAGGCATTTAATTATAATATAGGTCCACTTAGGAGTCAGAAACCAAAACTAAAGCTAGAAACACCAAAATATGATGTGAAGTTGTATTTAGGTCCACAAAAGATCCAAGAATAGATCCCCGGCTATACAAGATCTAATTTCCCCGCACGAAACCGTGCAAGTCGAAATACCACGCGTTTCATGAGCAAAATTGGCAGAAAATTGATGCCTGAGGAAAATTGCGATAACTTCCAGATCCAAGTGAATTAAGACATGCTTCCTTAGGTGAGTGTTCACAATTAGGTTCAAGTCACTACATTAACTTTGCAAGGCATGAAACCAACAAAAATATCAGTGCTAAAACAAACATCATACTGGTACAAGAAATGAAAAATATATTTTTTGGTGATGCAAGATTTCTAAAGACCCAAGATGTTCCTGCATCAGATATTGCAATAGGGAACACTTATCCTAGAAATTGATGGAATTTGATGCCCAGTACCTAATAACCTCCATAAAAATGATCATGTACATACATTTATAAATATATATTTATATAGAAAAAAATGGTGGGGATAGGTCAATCGTGTGGATCTCGCAAGTAGCTATGATTCTACCCCTCAACCATATCAAACATATGAAAAAAAATATAAAACATACATGCCAACCATACACTTGCAAGTATGGGATCAATAAAACCATAAGCATCAATGAAATCCTAACATATAAATCATCATCATGAAAATAATATCTCTACAAATGAAATTAATTTTATGTTATGGATATTTTGTATTTACCCCTCCCATAGTTTTCTTTTCAATTTGTTTTGCAAAACTCTTTTAGGCTGCTTTCATGTGTGTGTTTCTTATTTTAGAGATACTTGAGGATATGAATGTATGGCATTACATTGGATAAGAGTGACATATCATGTGTTTATAGTTAGATGTTTTTGGTTATTTTCATATCAATTAAAATTTAATCGACATGAAAATAACCATATATATATATATATATATATATATATATATATATATATATATATATATATATATATATATATATATATATATATATATATATATATATATATATATATATATATATATATATCTTCATCATTTGCAAATTTAATCAACATGAAAATAACCAAAAATATCTAACTGTAAACACATGATATCTCACTATTATTCAATGTAATGTCATACATTCATATCCTCAAGTATCTTTGAAATAACAATTGTTACCCTAATTTCCATGTACATGCAAATTTGGCTAAACCTATCCCCAAGTCTCTATTTTCACCTTGCCAGGCATCCCTGAAGTTTTCATGAATTTATCTCTTGTTTCCTAGCCTCTGTAATCTTTTTAACTCTCTGGTCTACAGGTCAAAAAATTCATAAAACTAGTCGTTATTGGCCAAACCCTCAAAAACCCTAGGCCTTGTTATAATTTTTTGTTACTTTTTTGGCCACTTAAACTCCTCAATTCCCATGTGCATTTTAATGCCTTCAGTCGCCAGTTCTCTAAGTTCTCCAGTGGTGGTCTTTCTTATTCGGTGAATTGGCGACGACTCTTCCTTCAGTCACATAATATCCTAATCTCCGGTGGGGTTTCCTTTTCATTTCCCGATTCTACGACTCAGCGATTTCCTTTGGTCACTAGTTCTCTAAGTCTTTCGACAGTTATCCAAATGTTTCAGCGATCAGGCGACTACAGTGGTTCTCATAATCACTAAGTGTTTGGCGGTTAGGTCTAAGTATCTTGCGACTTAGTGAATGATCACTTTTCTTCAGTTAGGCAATCGCTCAATATTAATCAGGGTTAAGCTTTTGGTTCAATGATTTAGTGAAGACCTTTGTTTATGTATTCTCTAAGTTTAATCATGGTTCCTTGAAGTATTTAGTGAACAAGAGATTGCCTTCGGTCGCTAAACCGCCAGGTCAAAGTGGGGTTAGTGTTGCAGGCAGCGAGTGATGTGTCAGAGTGGGGTCCCAGTTAGGAAGATCTTGCAGCTGGTGTATCTTCGCATCAGCCATTGTCAGACCATGAGATCTTCAAATGACCATCAATATTTTCTTTTGTGCAGTGCTTCAGAGTTTAGTGGGTCCACTATCACATTGTCCTACTTGGAGGCTTCCTATTAGTTGAAAGGAGATGACTTGTAATTCGTTAGCAAGCCTGATTGTCAGTCCTCATTTGATCTAATGGCTGGCGTGTTTTCTCATGAAAACTATCAAAAGTTTGTGAACTTAAGACTACCGTTGATTCTCCTTGGTGATGTAACTCTTCATTTAGGTGGGTCCACTACTACATGTATAAAAATGGTGGCTTCTGATTGGTCCACATAATGGTGATTAGGCATATGTCAGTGGGTCCTAATCTTTTCAGGAGGTTAAAGTACAACAAGATCTTGTGGTTATCACTACGCCACTGGGATAAGATCCATGCTATTTAATTCAGTGGTCTATTGACAACCATTCAATGCTCTTTCTGTAGGTCATGGGTCGGAGTCTGTCAGGTGTGTTGACTTGCTCAAATGTAATTGGTTGCCAAGTGCTGACAAAGATTTCAAGGTGGGTCCATTTGTCAGAAGGGGTCCCGGTCTAATATAGATCTACGGCTGGTGTAAAGGCACAAGGAATATTTGGTGGCCATGAGATTATGCACCTGTCGTTAGATCAGAATCTTATCTTTAGTGGGTCCATCATCAGAAGGCTTGCCGAGGTGTTGCTAATGAGGTGGTCAGAGTGAATAAAAGATTGATAGATGGCAAGTCTGGGACTAGATTTGACTGAATATTTGGTAGCCCCAATAGCTTCTCTCTGGTCGCTCATTCACATGATAAGATAGCAGTACTCTAAATAATCTAGCGAGTGTGTGAATGTGTGTATTCAAAAAATCATAGGATAAGTTAGTAAGGCCCTAAAATTCTCAGCGATCTGGCAATTGTCTTCAGTCGCTAGTTCGCCAAATGTAAGCTAGAATTGTCATGAGTGGTTAAGGGAGTATTCTGCAAATCGACGAATGAATGATTTCTCTTGTTCATGAGATATAACCAGGGTTAGTTGGAAGACTTAGAGATTTAGTGATAGCCTTGTTCGCTGAATCGCTTGACCAAACTAGGGTAAGCCAAGGGATCTCGCGACTTAGAAGTCTTCAGTCACATAGTCACTGAATGACTTAAGAAGACAAAAGGTTAAAGTGGGGCCAAACTGCCAGGTGTGCTGACATGCTAATTTTTCATTGGTCCTCATATTACTGATATGGACTTGAACTTTTCAAAAGGGTTTTACGACTGTTTCAGGATAGATCTGAGTTGTTTAATTTCCAAGAATTAAAAGATATCAACGAACACATTTTAAAATGACCAGCTAGTCATTGCAGTTTAAACTTGAATATCTCTACGGGGGTTTTTTGCCAGTTTTTGATTCAATGGGATACATCGGTGAGGTAGCTTAGGAAATTTATGATGTTGCAGGACATTTGCAATTGAGAAAGATGATGAGAGGCCTGGCTGGCCATCATGGGTTGATTCCTGTCCCTGAGAGGTGCCTTTTTTGCATTCATGGTGAGAATTTTGTGCAGGAAAGCAGATGAATCCAGGTTGCTTGTCCGCGAGTTCATGTAGTATAGAGATGGGCACATAATATTTGATCAGCCATTGTATTACGGAGATGCATTTATGATCATATTTGATGGTAGTTAGAGTTTTTAATATTATGCTAATGTAAAATCCATGAAACCCTAGTTAGGTTTTGACTCCTGCCTGGGTGTAGTTGGGTATGTATATATTGTATTTTTGGAGCTTTTGAGCTCAAAGTTGGACAGTTTGTAGAAGAATTTCATTTTTCTTAAGGGTCATCTATGGTATCATCTCTACCCTCTAGCTTATATAGTTTTACTTCTCCCATTGATGAATTCAAACATTACAGAGGTATTTTGTGACAATTCTTCATGTCCCTATACTTCCTTGTCTGAGTTTATCTCTTATTGAATTGAAGTATATGATGTTTTCAGTGGTATCTTAGGGTTCCTGATCCCTCTTACTTTCTGTAACTGTGTGTGTTATTGTGTTTGATCTAATTTAGATGCTTTTGTGGGTATACTTCAGCCCCCTAATAGTCTTGTCTCAATCCTACACCGAGTTGCAGAAGTGAATATCTTCTTGCAGGTCATAAATTGTGTCTTATGTTCAGACCCTTCTATGAAATACTTATGCAAGCCCATTTAGTGAGTTGTGACCTACTAGACCTGAGCCTTTCATTAATTTCATTCCTCTATACTAAGATCCAAACCCTAATTTTGGTGCATCACCTAGTAGGTAGTTTTCTTTCCAGTCATTTCCTTTTTCAACACTCCTTCTATCCCTTTCCTTCAAGGTTTACTTTTCATGTCTAGAAGCAGATTGAGGTGATTATCCAAGAGGAACTAGCCTAGAACCTAGAGGTCTCATCTCAGTTAGCATAGGTCCCACAACCTGGAGATGATTCCCATGTTATACTAGGTTATCAAGACTACGAGAGCTTGAGACAAAGGTGCAAACTTAGTGTATAACAATTTTGGCACGCTTGGTGGGACTACACAAGAAGTTCATTGTTTGAAGATTATGTTATCTCTGATATATAGATTGCACAGTATAAGATTTTAGAGGTTGTTCTATCAAGTATATCTGGTGACTCCACTGATTTCAAACATCTAGGCTACCTTTTTCAAAGTTTTATGAGAAAGATTGAGACTAGAAGCTCAAAGCCTACCCAATTTTTAGAGTTGCCCTCAAGAAGAAGTCACAAAGTTAGGTCAACTCAAAGAACATCCCCTACAAGAAGAGTACAATCTATACCTCTTGATACTTCAGAAAGGAGACCTTTACCATTTCATTCTAGAAGAAGAGGCAGATCTCTAACCAGAGATCTAGAAGAAGATTCAAATCCAGTAGTAAATATAGCTCATATAGTGGTTAATCTTCAGACTCTAGCTCCTACAATGGCTAGACCATTTGCATTTGCACCTTTCAATCAGGGTAGTCGATTGGCCTTTGCTCAACATCATGATGTGCCTTTGGTGGAACTTAAGAGTATACCTGATTTCATAGGTGAAGGGCAGACAATTGCTTTTGAGCACATAAGAGATGTGACCACCATTTGCAACATACACAACATTACTCAAGAAGATGTGGCCACAAATTTATTAGAAGCCTCTTTAAAAGGTAAGGCTCTAGAATGGTTTAGAACTCTAACTGTTGGTTCCATTACTTCATGGGATGAGTTAGGAGATGCATTAAGTAAACTTTTTGAGGATAAATCAGATAACTTGTCTCTAGTTGAACAGTTGACAACCATTAAGATAGGCCCTCAAGAACAAATGGCAGATTATAATAGTAGATTCCTCAAAACATGGAATAGAATCCCAGTCTCTGTAAGACCATCAACTGATCATGCTTTTCTTTACTACTTGCAAAGTCTAAATGGTCAATTTTTTGTCATGATCCAGTCCATGGGTGGTACTTCTTTACCTCGGGCTTTTGACATAGCTGTCAGAGCTGAAAATTGTTTAATCCAAGCAGGCATGATTGCTAGAAGGCCTCCAATGCCCATTTTTCCTAGCCTTCAACCCATTGCACCTAAGAAAGTACCCCCATTTACCCCTATTCCTACCATACTAGCACCTCAAGCTAGTACTAGTGGTCAGGAGCTAGCAGCTAGTTTCTCTCAAGAGCTGCAAGAAATAAAGAATAGTCAAGAAAGCAGTAAGCAAGAAATGACCAATTTGTTGTAGACCTTGACTAAAGAGGTCAAAAATCTAAAGAAGCAAGGTCAAGGAATTAGACCACCATTTCAAACACAAGGCTGAGGTCCTAATTAGCAATATCAAAATCAAGGACAACCTTATCAGCAAAATAGGGCACCATACCAAGGAGGGTATCAAGGACAAAGACAAAGTTTTAATCAGAGACCATTCCAACCATATAACCCTGCACCTCTAAATTCTACAAATCTAGTGAGGGATGTGGTTCCTAGTCAAAATAATATGGCTATGGATAATGAATGGTGTTTTCCCTATAATTAGCCTCATAATTAGGCCACATGTTTAAATGGATGGATGAACCAAGCTCTAATGGTTCAAAGCACCTCACAAGCTCAATCAGAGGCTTCATCAAATGACTCAGTGCCTCAACAAGAAACACAAGAGCATGAGACTGCTCTTTTCAATTGGGAGCAACCAGACTTCAATGGAGTTAATGATGAAGTTTCTTTTGTTGCCTATACAAAAGCAAAAAGAAAAGCTAAAGACATAGAGAGAGAAAATTCCAATGCCAAGGCTACTACATCTGTAGAACCAACACAACAAGCTAATCCCATCACACCTAAGGAGGCTCCTATCATGACAAGCAAAGAAGACCAACATTGAAAAGAGGTGGAGTGCATCATGCCAAAGACACAACAAAGAGTACACACTGTGACACCTTTTAATATTGTAGACAACATGAAGAAGGTGAATGTCGCTATGTCCATGTAGGACTCTTTGGCTCTTCCAGGACAACTTGAAATTTTGAAGAAGGCCATGACAGAGGTGACAACTCCTCAACCTGCAAAAGAAGCTACAAAGCTAGTGTTAGTTAACACTGATCAAGAAAAGGAGACTCCAAGTAGCAACTCCAAAGTAAATGCCACACAAGGTAGGAATTCAAAGCCACCTCCATTTTATGTATCTTTAATCATTGGAAAATCTTTAGTGCATAATTGTATGGTAGAGAGTGGAGCTACTAGCACTGTAATGCCTAAGAAAGTGGCTGACCAATTAGGACTAAAATATGAACCCTTCCAAAAGAAGGTTACCCAACTTGATGGATCCTCAGTCAATACTATAGGTGTGGCCAAGGATACCAGTCTGATCCTTCATGCTAGTCCTAATTTTTCCATCCTCCTTGATATATATATCATAGATCTCCCTGCATTATTTTCTATATGTCTTTCAAGGGAGTTTACAGCCAAGATAGGAGGCTACTTATCTTTTGATTGGTCTCACATGCTATTTCATAAAAGATATGGGACCAAGGTCACCATTAAATCATAACCATTAGCGACACACCATATAGAGCCATATGTGTCCAATGCCATCAATGTAAACTACCCTATATTTGATGACAGTGACTTCCAAACTATTAGTGAAGCAAGCACAAAGATAGAAAGTATCCTTGATATTTTACTAGATGAAAGAGCTTCAGAGGCCCAAGAAAATATTTTTTGGGACTTTGGTTTGGGAAGTTATTTGATACAAGAAAGTGGAGTCATAGAGCCAAGCCTTCTCAAAGAAGACACTGATCTAGAGGATCAGAGCAATCAGGTTTGGGAACTATTTTTTGATGGATTTAGAAGTAGACATGGTTCTGGTGGTGGTGCTATGCTAGTGTCCCCAAAAGGAGAAAGGTATTACACTACCTTTAGATTTAGTTTCTCCTACACTAGCAATATTGCAGAGTATGAAAGCCTAGTCAATGGACTAGAATGGGCTAGAAAAAGAGAGCTTAAGGCCTTAAAATTTTATGGTGATAGTGAGTTAGTTGTCAGCCAAGTAAGAGGGATAAGTGCAACCAAAAGTGACACTTTGAAAGCATACAAGCATAGATTTTGGGATGAAATTGAAGATTTCCATGCTTTTAATATTGTTGCTATCCCTAGGAAGCTAAATCAAAATGTAGATAGGTTAGTTGCTATTGGATCTCAGTATGACATTCCAAATAGCATCTCAAAAGAAAGGGATCAATAGCATATCAGAGTGATTTTCAGACCATCTATTCTTGATAATGATGTCAATTGGCAAGTGTTTGACAATTATGAACAAATTCTATAGTTCTTGTTTGAAGAAGATGTTTTTTTAGAGTACAATCAAGATAGGCTATCACAAAACTATGGTGATCAGGTAATACAACTAAAGTCCAATAAGATGCCTAGAGGTCTTGTTACATTAGAAACTGTCTTCAACAAGGATGATGAAGTTAAGAAGAACAAAGCTAGCCTGGTAGTCCAACAAGGACATTGTGTTGAATTAGAGTTGGAACCAGGTAGGAGTTTACAATTTGGAAAAGTGAACACTGAATTGGAAAAGCAAGCTTATACCCAATTATTCAAAGAATTTAGTGATGTTTTTGCATGGCAATATGAAGATCTCAAAGGTTTTGATCCTTCCCTTTCTCAACACACTATTGAATTAGAACCAAATGCAAAACCAGTGAGGCAAAAACAAAGGCTTGTTAATCCTAAGCTTGAGCCACTCATGCATAAAGAAGTACTCAAACTAATAGAAAGTGGTATCATCTACCCCATTAAGCATACTAGTTAGGTTTCCAACCTTGTTCCTATCATTAAGAAGAATGGGGAGCTAAGGTTATGTGTTGACTTTAGGGATCTTAATAGAGTTTCTCTAAAGGACCGCCATCCACTACCCTCCATGGAACAAATCTTACAATGTGTGTTTGGATCTGAGAGATTTTCATTATTGGATGGTTATTTAGGATGCAATCAGATCTGACTAAATGAAGAGGATCAATACAAGACTGCATTTACAACCAAATGGGGAACCATGGCTTATCAAAATATGCCCTTTGGTTTGTTAAATGTAGGTGATACATTTAAAAAGGCAATGGATATCGCCTTTAAGAACCTAATCTACAAGTTTGTGCTACTCTACTTAGATGACATAACTGTCTATTCTAAACATGTAGTAGATCACATCAAATATTTGAGGAAGATCTTTGAAAGGTGTAGAGAGTTTGGGATATCTCTTAATCCCAAGAAATGTGTGTTTGCAGTTCATGAAGGAAAACTATTGGGATATGTAGTGTCCAAAGAAGGAATTACAGTGGATCCTAAGAGAATTACAACTATCTTAGAGCTACCCCTACCACATCACAAGAAAAGTCTCCAATCTTTCATAGGAAAGATTAATTTTGTTATGAGGTTCTTGCCTAACATTGCATATTTACTAAAGCCTTTGACAACCATGTTGAAGAAGATTTCAGCTTTTAGTTAGACCAAAGAAGGGAGAGTCAATTTCCAAGCTATCAAAGAGGCATTAACAGAAGCCCCTGCTCTCCTAAACCCAAATTTTAGTAAGGATGTTATCCTTTATGCTTATGTAGGTCATGATGCCATATCTACAATGCTGACTCAAGAAAATTCAGAAGGATTGGAGTAGCCTATTGCTTTCTTTAGCAAAGGTTTAGAGGAGTATGAACAGAGATACTCTTTTGTAGAGAAACATGTACTTGATGTGGTAAAGAGCCTTAAAAAGTTCAGATATCTACTGACCCATAGCAAGGTACACTTGAAGGTTACTCATCCAAGTGTCAAGGAGTTCCTACTTTCGAAGGACCTAAATGAGAAAAGAGCTGGTTGGATCACCAAGGTGATGGAATATCACATAGATATTCAAACTACCAAGCTGGTTAGAGGAAGAGGTCTTTATGAGCATTTGGCAGAGGATGAAAGTTCAAAGAAATTAGAACAAATGGATGCATCTTTGGTTGTACATTCTATAGAAGAACAAGAAAAGGCAACAAGTTGGCTGCCTAATATGATCAATTATTTGAATACAGGATAATGTCCTGGAGGTTTGGATTCAGAAAAAAGGAGGTATTATAGGTTACAATCTATTCCTTTTGTGCTAATAGATGAAGTTATTTTTAGAAAGGATCACAATGGTGTCCTTTTAAAATGCATAGATTTAGAAAAGATAGCTGATGTCCTATTTGAATTTCATGATGGACCTTCTAGAGGTCATTTCTCTCCTAGGACTACTACTTTTAAGATCATGAGGGCTGGATACTATTGGCCATCTATCTTTAAAGATAGTCATGATTATGCAAGAAAATGCATCAAGTGTACCATGTTTGCAGGAAAAGAAAAGCTTGCAGCCTTGCCCCTATAGCTAGTCAGAATAGAGTAGCCCTTCATGAAGTGGGGTATAGACTTCATTGGCATGATCAATCCTCCATCTAGTGCAGGCCATAGATGGATAATCACTGCAATAGATTATTTCACCAGATGGACAGAGCCATTTGCATTAAAAGAAGCCAATGAGAGTGTTGTATTAAGTTTTTGTAATGATATAGTTCATAGGTTTGGCACTCCTGATTCCATCATCTCAAATAATGCATTCGCATTCACAGGCCTCAAAGTTTTAGAGTGGGTAGTCAGAAATGACATTTATCTGAATACCAGTTCCAATTACTACCCCCAAGGTAATGGCTTGGTAGAATCCACCAATAAGAACTTGATTAGAATAATCAAGAAGACTCTTCAAGACAATCAGAGAGATTGGCATACTAAGCTCAGGTCTACAGTGTGGTTAGATAGAATTACCCCAAAGAAAATCATTGGTAATTCTCCTTATGTGCTAGTGTATGGTAGAGAGGCTAAGTTGTCCATCTCAGCTAAACTACTAGCTCTAGACCTGGCTACTCAGTATGCCCTATTTGATGAAGGAGATCCCTTGTAGGTCAGGTATACTCAGTTGATGGAATTAGATAAAATCAGAGACAAATCAATGTAGGACATGGAATCCCATTAGATTCAGACAAAGAAGAGCTTTGATAAAAGGGCTAGAGTCAGAAATTTCAAGGTTGGGGATGTAGTCCTCAAATGGGATGAATTCAGATCCAGACCTGGTAGGAATAAAAAATTTGATTCATTTTGGGGTGGACCATTTGTAATCACATAATGTAAGGGATCCAATGCTTTCCAGCTATCAAATCTTGAAGGAGATACCTTGCCAATATCAGTAAATGGTTTCCACTTGAAGCCCTATTTTGAGGTTAACCCCTCTCTGTAAATTTTTGTAAATAAGTTTCCATGCTTTCTTTCCCTATTTTCTAGGTTAGTTTCCTTCTTTTCAAGAAGTGCCTATGCACAAGTTTGTCTCTCCAGTTCCAATTCTATCTCCCTGTGAGAATTTTTGAGTTTTGATAACCCCATGCCCAATGGATATGTCAAGGCCACTGATCTATGTCTAGCAGGCTGACATCCAGCGAAAATCACCAAAATGTTACCTTAATTTCCATGTACATGCAAATTTGGCTAAACCTATCCCCAAGTCTCTATTTTCACCTTGCCAAGCATCCTTGAAGTTTTCATGAATTTATCTCTTTTTTCCTGGCCTCTGCAATCTTTTTAACTCTCTTGTCTATAGGTCAAAAAATTCATAAAACTAGTTGTTATTGGCCAAACCCTCAAAAACCCTAGGCCTCATTATAATTTGTTGTTACTTTTTCAGCCACATAAACTCCTCGATTCCCATGTGCCTTTTAATGCCTTCGGTCACCAGTTCTCTAAGTTCTTCGATGGTGGTCTTTCTTATTCGATGAACTAGTGATGGCTCTTCCTTTAGTCGCATAATATCTTAATCCCTAGCAAGGTTTCCTTTTCATTTGCCGATTCTACAACTTGGCGGTTTCCTTTGGTTTCCAGTTCTCTAGGTCTTCTGACAGTTATCCAAATGTTTGGGTGATCAAGTGACTGTAGTGGTTCTCATAATCGCTAAGTGTTTGGTGGTTAGGTCTAAGTATCTTGTGACTCAGCGAATGGTCACTTTTATTCAGTCGGGCAATCGCTCAATATTACTCAGGGTTAAGCTTTTGGTTCAGCGATTCAGCAAAGACCTTTGTTCATGTATTCTCTAAGTTTAACCGTGGTTCCTTCAAGTATTTAGTGAATAAGAGATTTCCTTTAGTCCCTAAACTACTAGGTCAAAGTGGGGTTAGTTCTACAGGCAGCAGGTGATGTGTTACAGTGGGGTCCCAATTAGGAAGATCTTACAGCTGGCATATCTTCGCATCGGCCGTTGTCAGAGCATGAGATCTTTAGATGACCATCAATCTTTTCTTTTGTGTAGCACTTCAGAGTTTAGTGGGTCCACTGTCATGTTGTCAGGTACTTGGAGGCTTCCTATTGCTCGAAAGGAGATGAATTGTAATTCGACAGCGGGCCTGGTTGTCAGTCCTCTTTTGATCTAACGACTGGCATGTTTTCTCATGAAAACTATCAGAAGTTTGTGAACTTAAGACTACCATTGATTCTCCTTGATGATGTAACTCTTCATTCAGGCGGGTCTAGTGCTACATGTATACAAATGGCAGCTTCTGATTGGTCCACATAATGGTGATGAGGCATATGTCAGTGGGTCCTGATCTTTTTGAGAGGTTAAAGTACAACAAGATCTTATGGTTGTCGCTATGCCATTGGGATAAGATGCACGCTATTTAATTCAGAAATTTAGTGACAACCATTTGGTGCTCTTTCTGCAGGTCGTGGGTCTGAGTCTGTCACGTGTGCTGACTTGCTCAAATGTAATTGGTTTCCAAGTGCTGATGAAGATTTCCAGGTGGGTCCATTTGTCAGAAGGGGTCCCCATCTAATATAGATCTATCATTGGTGTAAAGGTGCAAGGAATATTTGGCAGCCATGAGATCATGCACCCGCCATTAGATTAGAATATTATCTTTAGTGGGTTCATCATCAAAAGGCTTACCGAGGTGTTGCTGATGAGGTAGTCACAGTGAATAAAAGATTGATAGGTGGCAAGTCTGGGCCCAGGTTTGACTAAATATTTTGTGGCCCCGATAGCTTCTCCCTGGTCACTCATTCGCATGATAAGATAGTAGTACTCTAAATGATTTGGCGAGTGCGTGAATGTGTGTATTCAAAAAATCATAGCATAAGTTAGTAAGGCCCTAAAATTCTCAGCGATCTAGAAATTGTCTTCGGTCGCCAGTTCACCAAATGTAAGCTAGAATTCTCATGAGTGGTTAAGGGATTATTTTGCGAATCGGCGAATGAAGGTTTCTCTTGTTCATGGGATATAACCGGGGTTAGCTGAAAGACTTAGAGATTTAATGACAACCTTGTTCACTAAATCGCTTGACCAGACCAGGGTAAGCCGGGGGATCTCGTGACTCAGAAGTCTCTAGTCACGTAGTCGTTGAAAGACTTAAGAAGACAAAAGGTTAAAGTGGGGCCAAACTGCCAGGAGTGCTGACGTGCTAATTTTTCATTGGTCCTCGTATTGCGGATATGGACTCAAAATTTTCAAAAGGGTTTCGTGACCATTTTAGGATAGATCTGAGCCATTCATTTGCCAAGAATTAAAAGATATCGATGGACACATTTTAAAATGACCGGCTAGCCATTGTAGTTCAAACTTGAATATCTCTGTGGAGGTTTTTTGCTAATTTTTGATTCAATGGGATACAACAGCGAGCTAGCTCAGGAAATTTATGATGTTGTAGGACATTTGCAGTTGAGAAAGATGATGAGAGGCCTAGCCAGCCATCATGGGTTGATTCTTGTCCCTGAGAGGTAACTTTTTTGCATTCATGGTGAGACTTTTGTGTAGGAAAGCAGATGAATCCAAGTTGCTTGTCCGCGAGTTGATGCAGTACAGAGATGGGCACATAATATCTGATCATCCATAGTATTATAGAGATGCATTTATGATTATATTTGATGGTAGTTAGGGTTTTTAATATTATGCTAATGTAAAATCCATGAAACCCTAGTTAGGTTTTGACTCCTGCCTACGTGCAGTTGGGTATGTATATATTGTATTTTTGGAGCTTTTGAGCTCAAAGTTGGACAATTTGTAGAAGAATTTCATTTTTCTTTAAGGTTCATCTGTGGTATCATCTCTACCCTCTAGCTTATACAGTTGTATTTCTCCCATTGATGAATTCAAACATTACAGAGGTATTTTGTGACAATTCTTCATGTCCCTATACTTCCTTGTCTGAGTTTATCTCTTATTGAATTGAAGTATATGATGTTTTCAGTGGTATCTTAGGGTTCATGATCCCTCTTACTTTCTGTAACTGTGTGTGTTATTGTGTTTGATCTGATTTAGATGCTTTTGTGGGTATACTTCAGCCCCCTAACAGTCTTGTCTCAATCCTACACCGAGTTGCAGAAGTGACTATCTACTTGCAGGTCATAAATTGTGTCTTATGTTCAGACCCTTCTATGAAATACTTATGCAAGCCTATTTAGTGAGTTGTGACCTACTAGACCTGAGCCTTTCATTAATTCCATTCCTCTATACTAAGATCCAAACCCTAATTTTGGTGCATCACCTAGTAGGTAGTTTTCTTTCCAGTCGTTTCCTTCTTAAGAACTCCTTCTATCCCTTTCCTTCAAGGTTTACTTTTCATGTCTAGAATTAGATTAAGGTGATTATCCAAGAGGAACTAGCCTAGAACCTAGAGGTCTCATCTCAGTTAGCATAGGTCCCACAACTTGGAGATGATTCCCATGTTATACTAGGTTATCAAGACTATGATAGCTTGAGACAAAGGTGCAAACTTAGTGTATAACAACAATCACACACATGAAATCTACCTAAATGAGTTTTACAAAAAAAATTGAAAAGAAAACTATGGGAGGGGTATTACAAAATATCTATAATATAACATTAATTTCATTTGTAAGGGTCTTCCTAAGAAGATAAATTTGGTTTATTCTTTGGGTCGTTGGACTTAAATCTAGATTATGAGGGTATTCTGTTCAAATGTAGGAAATGCCACAAGACTAGCCTTCTTTCCACACTATGTTTATACGATAAGGTTATATCGAAGAAATCACCTTCTTTGTGGTTGGGGGCTTCTAACCATCATTATACGGTTCATAAAATCTCTAAAGACAGGGGTTCATTTTCTTTCCCTCCTCAGAATGATCATGCTTTGGCTGGAGCTTCTGCAGCTACCTATGACACTTCTAATGCTACCTTTGAAGCTACTAATGCTATCTTTGATGTAGCTTTGGTTCAGACTATTAATGCTATCCCTTTTGGTGTTTCTATTGCTATCCCTGCCTAGATCATTGATGTTGTATTTTTTCATAGTGCTATTCCTACCCCTTCAGTGGTTTTTGATATGACCCGCCCTTTAGTGGTCTCTTCTATCTCTTCTTTGCCTTGATAGAAGGCTACTGAAAAGGTGGAGGATGGATGGACAATAGTTAAGGGAAATAATTTTAAATCTTCCACTCCTTTTGACATGAATTTACATTCACATAAGGATGGGAAAAAATGTAAATATTGATCGCCATTTGTTGTGGCTAGTTTGGATGTTTTTTATTCCAACTGGTAGGAATTATGGTTTGTTCATTTGGTTTGATTGGTGGGGCACCACAGTTGTATTATGGTCTTTGAATGCCCTATCTTTTGATGATTTTGTTTAAGGTTTTGAGACCTTTCAAATCCTAGTTTTACTTAATCAGAACATTAATTTCATTTGTAGAGATATTAGTTTCTCACAACAACATTGTCCTTAAAGAAATATCATAAAAAATCCTTCTTATTGACATGAATGAAAAATATCAAAGGCAACATAAATTACTTGTGTCTTTTTCTACAGATACTAACAATTATCATTGGGAAGATGTTCTATGAAAATGTCTATATTTTACTCCCCACTCTCAACATAAATTATAACTTCATCTGTTTGTCTAAAACCTTCTCTCTTAGAAAATGATACTTAATTGCAATATTTTTTTTCTTGAATGCATCACAAGATCTTTAAAAATGTTTTTGGCACTTGTATTATCACAAAGAATCTAAATGGGATCATCAAACTCTATTCTTATCTCATTCAAATTCTACTTCATCCGTAAAACTTGAGTCCAATAGGAAAATACTATAATGTAATTCTCTTCTACTATAGATAGGGACACTAAATCTTTTTTTTGTCTCTACCAAGATACAAGACTATTACCAAGAAAGAAATATCTACCACCTATCCTCTTCTAGTCATCTACACTTCTAACACAATTTGCATCTATATATGTAGTCAAATTAAAATGTTCTCTCTTGGGATACCATAGACTCAAGTCTATTGTTTCCTTTAAAATTTTGAATTTCCTCTTTGCTACCTTGACATGAGTTTCCTTAGGTGCCATCTAAAATTTAGCAACCATATCAATTGTTTGCATGATTTTTTTCTCTAGAAATAGTAGCATACAATAAATTACCAAATGTTGATTTGTATTGAGTTTAATTTTCTAGAGAAGAATCATCATCCTTAATTAGTTTACACCTTGTAACCATAGGTTTACTTATCAATTTGAATTTTTCCATTCTTTAAAATTACTCAATATATCTTCCAAGCATTTGATATGAGAAATTAATATAGATTTTCTTGATTGGTATATTTGTCAACCGCAAGAAGATGATAACTCACTAAGAATTAATATCTCAAAATATTTCTATATAGCGTCCCTAAAATGAAAATTGCAATGACACATGAATTTTTCCACATAACTCACATGATAAATCAATCAAATAAGTTCTTTGAATCTACATGCAAGAGGATAAACAAAATACCTATGAAAATGGTTATGGTACATAAGATATATCTTAAGAAAACCGTCTTGAGGGAAAATCCCAGCCCCAAAAGTATCCATCATCCATGTATTATTTAGCAATGCAACATTATAATACATCCATGAAATAAGTTGAAGCCACAACCATCAACAAAAATGTAACCACACATCCCATGTCATCCTTCCAACTTCCAAAAATGATAAGCTATCTAACCTCAATAAATATATTTGTGGTTTGTTTTATAGAAACAAGATCCCACAAAACCACCAAGTGGCATTAAATAAGCTATGTGCTAAAATCTTTTCTACCTAACCCTTGACCCCACATTTAATATTGGACACTTTCTTAATTTACTTTCCTCAATAGTAAATAATTAAAAAAATATAATATTATAATGTTATAATACAACATCAAGTGACCTTGAGAATATTTCAAAAGGAATCTCTACATGTTGCACGTCCATCTAGGTCCTATTTTCCTAACAATCTCAAAATTATGTACACATGCTATCATTGATACCTCCAAAGATAATATTTTCAATATAAACCACAATGATCAACAATTGATCACCTTCCGATTTTATATATAGAAATTTTTCCCCACTACCTTTTGAAACCTTGTTGCTACAAATACCAATCTATTGAACACATTCATATGTTGGGAGGGATCAACATAAACTAAAATTTAATAATTTTTTTATTTTTAGGGCATTAATATCATTTGGTAGAGGTAAACAAACAAAGGTAGATCATAGTACATAGAGACACCAAGGTTTTTAAATGAAAAAACAATATATTAAGATGATGCAGTCCTCTTTGAAGCCCAAACAACCTATTATATATATTTCTCACACTTCATTGATCTCTAATTTCTTAATTCTCTAATTTTTGCATCATATATCTTTACATAACTTCTCTCCTTTCATCTCAAGTAAACATTCATAAATAAATTTTCCTTCCTTATATATTGTTTGCAATATCCCAAACCGTCAAACAAGTCAGCCCAAAAGGAGCTAGCAAATGAACCTTTGTAACCTAAAGTAAGTCTATCATTAACAATATGTCTTGATAAAAATATTAGGTTGTAGAGAAAATTATCTCTTAAGTAACCCTCAGTCACACCATAATGCTTCCTTTATGATAATAAATAAGTTGGAGTCAATCACAATTGAAGAGAACACAACTGATCGACTCAAAAATATTGTTTTTGTTAACATCAACCTTCATACCTTCACAAAGACACCAAAAATATAATATGGGAAAAAAATAATGATAATGAAAATAATTTAATATGATCTTCTCATAAATATTCTCGAAGACACCAATCATCAAGAGCACGTGCTGAATAATATTATCACCAAACTAGTAACTACTACATAGAGAAAACATAGAAAACTGTATCAAATCAACATATCTCAAACACAAAATCATGAAAAAATCTAATAATCATGATGCTAAAGCCACATAGTATCATAATCCTCTTCTCAGAAATTCTATTTCAGATCTATTATTGTGGTAGAATACAAAGCATTATAGAAAGATAATTGAGATGCCATATTTTGTTAGACTGGGAACTCGAGTAGAAATGCTTACAACTTTTTTTGTATATTGTTGGATACAATTGTTTGAAGGACATTGTTGGATTAGCTATGTGTTGTCTTTGATGTCACACAAATATCATATCAATTATCACTCCTAGTATCTACCAAGTTCAGTCGGTTAGCTAAGCGATTCCTAGTATCTACTGAGTTCAGTCGGTCAGCTAAGCGGTTCTCAGTATCTACCGAGCTCAGTCGATCAGCTAGGCAGTTTTTAGTGTCTATCGAGTTCTCTCGGGTGTCTAAAGGAAACATGACAGGGTAACAGTGTTAACCGAGCCTCCTTGGTTATCGAAGGAAAATTAGTGGTTACCGAGCTCTCTCAGTCTCCAAGGGATGTTGCAGAATTCATTGTGGTTACCGAGTTCTCTCGGTCACTGAAGGAAATCTTTTCAGGATTAATGTTTACTGAGCAAGGTCGGCCCTTTCAAAGAATTTTTTTACTACAGTTTGTTTATCCCAGCTGAATGTTATAATAATTATTAGTGCCGACTTGACAATCTAAATGATTATGAAATGGCATATATATATAGCAGGTCAAATGGTGAATAAAATATATAGCATGCAAAAATCATTTTGAAGAAAGGTGTGTGTGAATTTTGAAGGATGATCAGATATCCTTGAGGAGCAGCAAAGATTTAATTGATCAGTAAGGATCTAGTGAAATAGAACAGAGATCTATATTCAGCAATTCAGTTGCAGGTCATTTCATTGTTACTCTCTAGCAATTGTAGCAGTGATATCAAAATCTCTTAACCGAGTTGGTTTAACAACCATTTTGTAAATCCTCTAACAAGGTAACAGTTCTATTGAATTGTTTCAAGACCTCTTACAAGGCCACTCCTAGCAGGGTGATTAAATCCTCTAACAAGGTCACACCTAACAGTGTGTTTTGTAACCTTTTACCGGGTTGGCTTCTAACCGGGCATCACTTCAAAAGAGTGAAAAATAGTAACTAGTTACATTGGTGGTTTTTCCCATATTGGGTTTCCATAGTAAATCTAGTGTCTCTTGTGTTCATGTTATTTTCTTTATTTAATCAGTGATGAATGCTTAAGAACAGTTTAATTATTACACATTTCAAGGATCAAGTTTTCAGCATTTCTCTGTATATTTACCGAGTGGCACAATAAATAATTTGTTAAGATATTTAAGGGATCAGTGGTAATATTTTTGTGGTTAACTGATTCATCCCCCCTCTCAGTTACTGCATCTATATTTCCAACAATTGGTATCAAAGCTTTTGGTGCTTGCAGGAAGGGTTTCAAGGACCTAAGCTAAAGATCAGGATGTCTTACAAAAGAGAAATTCCAAGGCTTAACAGAAATAACTTTTCAGCATGGCAAGGTCTCATGAGATTACATCTGGCTTCCATTGGTGATTCAGGATGCAAATATATTGATCAAGATTATACAATTCCTACTGGCACATTAACTGTTGAAGACATTGCAAAGAAGAAGAACCATAACACTATGATGATAGACATTGCATCAGCTCTTAGCTATGAAGAATTTGATGAAATCAAAGACTGCACAACTGCTCAAGAAATGTGGAACAAGCTAAAGAAAATCTATGGCGATGATGACAATGTGAAGAGAGCCAAAGCAGAGAGCCTAAGAGGACAGTTTGATCAAATGAAAATGAGAGAAGAAGAAAACATTGCAAAATATGTTGAAAGGATCAAGACAAGTGTTAGTGCAATCAGAGCTTCTGGATGAAAAATTGATGATGAAACAGTTATAAGTAAGGTTCTTAGAACAATACTCCATTTTTATGCAATAAGAGTTTCTGTTATTCAAGAAAGAAGATGTGAAGAAAATCACAATATAACTTTGGATGCCTTAGTTGGAAGATTGACAACCTTTGAACTGGATAACTATGACAACTATGTTCCAACTTCTAAAAATATTGAATCAGCTTTTCAGGCCAAACTTTCACTCAAGAAAGGGAAGAAAATCCAATCAGAAAGTGAAGAAGAATCAGAGGAAAGTTCTGATAGCGATCTTGAAGTTATTGAAGCATTACTTGCAAAGAAGTATTCAAGAGGCAGAGGAAAATACAGAGGTAAAACTCCCTTAATCTATTTTTCATGTGAAGAAATTGGTCATATTGTAGCTAGGTGTCCAAACAAGCAAAGCAAAGATGAGAAGAAAAATTACAAGTACAATGGCAAGAAAAATTTCAAATCATTCAAGGATAAAGGTAAGCAAACATGTTTCTTAGCTAAAGATTTAGATGATAGTGAAGAATAAATTGTTTTCATTGCTATAAAAGATGAATCTGATAATGATGAAGATGAGATGGCACTTATCTCTCATATAAACAAGAATGATACATGGATTATAGACAGTGGATGTTCACATCATATGACTGGTGACAGGACCAAGTTTGAACACTTTGAAAACTTTGATGGTGGTAATGTAAGGTTTGTAAACAATGAACCCTGTTGTATAAAAGGAAAGGGATGAATTTCATTAACCAAAGAACTTATATGTGATAATCTATATTGGGTCGAAGGACTAAAGCATAATCTTCTAAGTGTAGCACAGCTAATCAACATTGGATTCAAGGTTGAATTCATGAATGGCAAAGCAAGACTACTAGATGACAAAGGAAAACTGATAGGATCAGGCAAACAAACCAAAGGTAACCTGTTTTATCTTGATCTTGGTGATTACTCATGTTTTATTGCTCAAATTGAAGAAAGTTGGTTATGGCACAAAAGGTTATGTCATGTAAATTTTGACAACATGATGAAAATAAGAAAATTCAAGAAAGTAAGAGGTATTCCTACTTTGAAGAAACTTGATGTTGGTCTATGCAAGAATTGTCAAATTGGTAAAATGGGAAAGTCTAGTTTCAAAAGTAAAAACTATCAGTCTGAAGATATTTTGGAAATTGTGCATACTGATTTATGTGGACCTATTGGAATTGAGAGCTATACCAGAGAAAAATTATTTATTCTCTTTGTTGATGATTATTCTAGAATGATGACTGTTATGTATTTAAGAGAAAAGTCTAAAGCATTTGAGAAGTTCAAATGGTATTTAGCAAGAGTAGAAAAGGAAACTGGAAAAAGAATAAAATGCTTGAGATCAGACAGAGGTGGTGAATTCATCTCCCATGAATTCAATAACTTCTGCATTGAAAGAGGAATCAAAAGACAGGTATCAGCTTCGAGAACTCCTGAGCAGAATGGAATAGCTGAAAGAAGGAACAGATCTATCATGGACTGTGCAAGGACTCTAATGATTGAAAAGAATATTGCTATGAAATACTAGAAGGAAGCTATCAGCACTGCAGTTCATACCTTGAACCGAGTACAGCTGAGAAAAGACACATTCAAGACTCCATATGAGCTATGGTATGGCTACAAACCAAATGTAAGTTACCTAAAAGTATTTGGTAGTAAATGTTACATCTTGAAAGAATCTAGAAAAGGAAAATTTAATGTAAAAAGTGATGAAGGAATATTTTTGGGATATTCTTGCAAAAGTAAGGCATATAGATGTCTAAATTTGTCTACTCACAAAATCATAGAAAGTGCACATGTGAGAATTGATGAGTTTGCAGAAAAGATTGAAGAAGAAAGCAAAAAGGAACCAGAGGACTATAGAAAATTTGTTTACATTGAACCTGATACATTGCCAGACACATGTAAGGAGACTACATCTACCGAGCCCAGTACAGTAACCGAATCACAAGAAGAAGTTCAGACCGAGTCACAAAGTATCGAGTCTCAGTCTGAAGCTACCAAGCAAGTATCTATCGAGCCCGAGCAATCTGAACCTGAAGATGAAGAAGATGACAATGTAACTCATTCAGGAAGCAAGGAACCTGTATTAGCCAAGTACGTCAGAAAGCATCATAAAATAGATCAGATTATTGGAAACAAATCAGATGGTACTATGAAAAGAAGTAAACTAAAAGGTACATGTTTATTTTCTGATTTTGAACCTAAAAATGTCAAAGATGCATTAGAAAATGAAAGTTGGATTGAGGCTATGAATGAAGAAATAGATCAAATAGAGAAAAATAAGACATGGACTCTTGTACCTAGGCCTAAAGATAAAAATGTAATTGGGACAAAATGCGTATTCAAAAATAAGTTGAATAAAGATGGTCAAGTATCAAGAAACAAAGCAATATTGGTATGTAAATGATATTCTCAAGAAGAAGGAATAGATTATGGAGAGACTTTTGCTCCTGTTGCAAGATTAGAAGGTGTGAGGACTTTACTTGCATATGCAGCACATAAAAGATTTAAGGTATATCAGATAGATATCAAATCTGCTTTTCTCAATGGTATTCTTGAGGAAGAAGTCTACATTGAGCAACCTGAAGGTTTTATTGATCCAGACAAAAGGGATATGGTCTGCAAATTACACAAAGCATTGTATGGTTTGAAACAAGCTCCTAGAGCATGGTATGAAAGATTACATAACTATCTTACTCAAATTAATTTCAAAAGGGCTAATGACAACAATAATTTATACATCAAAGAAGGATCAGATAACAAAATTGTTTTGGCAGAAATATTTGTGGATCATACTGTGTTTACAGGAAATGATGATCAGTGCAAAGAATTTTTCAGAGCTTATGAACAAAGAATTTGAAATGTCTATGTTTGGTCAGATAAAATTCTTTGTTGGACTTTAGATTTAGCAGAACAAAAATGGTATCTACATTACTCAGTCTAAATATATAAGGGAAATACTTAAGAAATTTGGTATGGAAGATTCAAAACCAGTTGGTACACCCATGTGTACTAGATTAAAGCTTACCAAAGATGATGATTCAAAAGAAGTAGATCAGACCTTATACAGATCATTGATTGGAAAATTACAGTATGTAGTACACACAAGGCTTGATATTGACTTAGCAGTTGGAATAGTGGCAAGATTCTCAGCTAAACCCAGAGAAAATCACATGATGGAAATCAAAAGAATCTTGAGGTATTTAAGGGGAACTGAAGATTATGGCTTGTGGTATAAATTTGGAGGCAATCTGGATTTAAAAGTGTTTACTGATGCTGATTGGGCAGGAAACATTGATGACAGAAAGAGTACAAGTGGTGGAGCATTCTTTCTTGGCAAGAGGTTAGTATCTTGGACTAGTAAAAAGCAAAATTGCACATCCCAATCCACAGCAGAAGTAGAATATGTTGCTGCAGCAGTAAACTGCTCTAATATTATATGGTTTAAACAACTTTTGGAAGGCATGAAGGTTGAGATCAAAGAACCAGTTGTTATGTTTTGTGATAATACAAGTGCAATAAATATTTCAAAGAATCCAGTAATGCATTCCAAAACCAAGCACATTGCAATTAAATATCACTTTGTCAGAGAATTGGTGCAGGACAAGGAAATCAGATTGGAATATATTCATACAAAAGAACAAATTGCAGATATCTTCACCAAACCACTACCTAAGGATGCATTCTTGTATCTAAGAGGCAAGTTAGGGGTCACTCCCCTGTTTGAGGTTCACTAAATAAAGTTTTAGTGATGCATCAACCAAAACATGTTGAAGATCAATCAGTTGATGCCGCATAGTCAGGGAATCATTGCATATGAATCAGTACATAAGGTACATTGATATTTACCAAAACTGTGTAAGTTGTCTTTGGCATGTGTTGTCAAAGAGGGAGAGTTTGCTGTCATTTCAAGAAATTTCTAAGAAGAATAATTTGAGAAGTTAAGAGGGAGAGTTCTCAGTCAAAGAAAGAAGTTTGAAGATGATGGGAATCAGAATGAAGCTAAGGATATGTTTCTTAGCTAAGGATATGTTTCTTACTCTTGGTTTATCTGTGAAAGTTCATTGTGCTATGACATGTTGTGTTGCCATCAATGCCAAAGAGGGAGATTGTTGGATACAATTGTCTAAAGGACATTGTTGGATTAGCTATGTGTTGTCTTTGATGTCACACAAATTTCATATCAATTATCGCTCCCAATATCTATTGAGTTCATTCGGTCAGCTAAGCGATTCCCAGTATCTATCAAGTTCAGTCGGTCAGCTAAGTGGTTCTTAGTATCTACCGAGCTCAGTCGGTCAGCTAGGCAGTTTTTAGTGTCTACCGAGTTCTCTCGGGTGTCTAAAGGAAACATGACAGGGTAACAGTGTTAACCGAGCCTCCTAAGTTATCAAAGGAAAATTAGTGGTTACCAAGCTCTCTCGGTCTCCAAAGGATGTTGCAGAATTCACTGTGGTTACCGAGTTCTCTCGGTCACCAAAGGAAATCTTTTCAAGATTAATGTTTACCAAGCAAGGTCGGCCCTTTCAAAGAATTTTGTTATTACAGTTTGTTTATCCCAGCCGAGTGTTATAATAATTATTAGTGCCGACTTGACAATCTAAATGATTATGAAATGGCATATATATATAGAAGGTCAAATGGTGAATAAAATATACAGCATGCAGAAATCATTTTGAAGAAAGACCTGTGTGCAAATTTTGAAGGATGATCAGATATCCTTGAGGAGCAGCAAAGATTTAATTGATTAGTAAGGATCTAGTGAAATAGAATAGAGATTTATATTCAGCAATTCAGTTGCAGGTCATTTCATTGTTACTCTCTACCAATTGTAGCAGTGATATCAAAATCTCTTAACCGAGTTGGTTTAACAACCATTTTGTAAATCCTCTAACAAGGTAACAGTTCTATTGAATTGTTTCAAGACCTCTTACAAGGCCACTCCTAGCAGGGTGATTAAATCCTCTAACAAGGTCACACCTAACAGTGTGTTTTGTAACCTTTTACTAGGTTGGCTTCTAACCGGGCATCACTTCAGAAGAGTGAAAAATAGTAACTAGTTACATTGGTGGTTTTTTCCATATTGGGTTTCCACAATAAATCTAGTGTCTCTTGTGTTCATGTTATTTTCTTTATTTAATTAGTGATGAATGCTTAAGAACAGTTTAATAATTACACATTTCAAGGATCAAGTTTTCAGCATTTCTCTGTATATTTACTGAGTGGCACAGTAAATAATTTGTTAAGATATTTAAGGGATCAGTGGTAATATTTTTCTGGTTAACTGATTCACCCCCCCTCTCAGTTACTGCATCTATATTTCCAACATATATGTGATAAAACCTTGAAACTTGGTAGAGTGTTGTCTATCATAATTCTTTACATGTTTCCAAAACCACATAACAATATCATACGAAGTGGAGAAATTCACAATAGTTATATCAACATATGTGAACAGGGAATCAAAGTATTTTTCTCTTAGATATATTTCTTGAGGCTCCCAATTAAAAAAATGAGCTTAGACACCCAAATAATAATACACAAAGCATGCAAAATTTGACTAATATAACCATACCATATAAGTCAAGAATCAACCATTACATGCCATTTGATCTCATTCATCTATTCCAAACTAGAATAATATTATCAAGTGATTCTCCAACCATGTTCTTCATCCCTAATAATTTCTACTTGATAGCCCTCAAGTATCCACAATGAAACTATGCAATATCAAACTTATAAATGACCTTTGCACATATCCTAGTTATCTCCTTAATGAGAATACATACTGTCATTTATCAAGTTGATATCAATGAAAACACATATTTCCAACTATCTCCCTCTTTTTCATTGATCAAAACACTATATTGTTATATATAGTTCTCCTCTTTATACTACTATATTTTGCATATAAGGATGGGACAATCTAGTATCTCTCCCACTTTGAAATCAAGCAGAAATGATAAAATATCAAAATTATTTTGTACATAAAAAAAAAATACATATTCTCCCTATCAATGTTCATTAAGTGAAGATGCTCCCGCTTAGATAGATACCACAAAAACTTAGGCTTTGTTTAAAAATCTTCAATTCTACATCAAAACTACGAAAGGAAAAAAATAAAAAAATTTCGTATCAAGCCTTCTTTGAAGGTGTAATGTTTTCATATGTCACCTTGAATATGATAGCTTATTTTCCCATGTAGCCATTGTATAGGAGACAATTAAATTCAAATAGAATTCAAATTAAAAATATAAGTCCTTAGAAAAGATAATGTTGTCTGTGATTTCCATTTTGTTCTCTACATGCTCCAATTCTTCCAAGATGATGGGGAATGAGGCCAACCTCAAGTCCATAGTTTCTACTAACAAATATAAATATTTTTTGATTTTTTCTCTTTGTATTTTCAAAAAAGGATAATTTCTCACAAATTTATCCTATTTGTGCCCTAATAGAGTCATCCTTAGCATTTCCTAGGTCATATGTACTTGGTAAAATAAAACATTGTGACTCTAATGAGTCCATTCGGGTTTTGATATTCTTTGTGGATTCCAGCCACCTTAGGAAAAATTGGTACATAATAGAAACATCATCAATATTTCTCTTGAAGTTCTTCAAATTTATCTTTAAAGTGTTGTGTGCCTTTGCACACTTGTAAAGAACTTCACCCAATCTTTTGTTGAATCATCTCATTGCCTCCTCTTCTATTTTCCTTTTAATATGTTTAGAATGAACTATGAAATAGTTTGTCAATAATTTCATAATTGTTATTATGGAGGTAAGGAATTATGAATATTTGATTTCAATAAATACATATGAATTGTCTTTACCACATCTTCCACATGAAAGTGGTTTTCTTTTCTTAATCTTGCATGAACTTTTTCCGTGCTGATGAATCTAGTAGATTTATCAAAGGAAACTTGTGCAATGGAGAGATAGCCAATAGATTAATTTGTCCCTCAAGTTTAGGAACATGTAAAAAATCTGGGGTTGCAACTGACTAAAATTGCAATTAAAGACCTAGCATATAGTACTGCATAATTATTTTATCACTTCTACATTTATACATTAATAATTTGGGGAACCTAGAATAAACATAAGCAATAACTTTGATTAATAAAATAGTGTGTTATGTGTATAACATGATATTTGTCTATCTACTACATCCTTAAATTAACATTGATATATTAATATTTCACTATTTTAAAATGACTTTGACCTTACTTAGGTACCATCCTAACTAATATTGTTCTTGATCCCACTATAAATATTACAATTATTTTATATAATTAGGATCAATATATGGTAGATCAATAATGATATTCATAAATGATCATAAGTACACAAACTTTCAATGAATTTATCAAAATGTATCTTAAATAAAAAATTTAATCTCTTACTCAACACTCATCATTTAGTTGACCATTTTTTACAAGTATAAACGAACTCACAATTCCATTATTAATTTGGATAAACTATTATTATTTCACATAGAAAATAGCAATCTCTTAATTGGGCTTTTAGGAAGGAGCATGCTAAAACATGTTGTGGAGACTATCTTTCCACTCATCAAATGTATTTTCTTGAAATTTCTAAATCCTTGTAAACAACTCCAAATTGTGGATATCCCATAATCATTGTATTATGTGAAACCCTATTTCGTTTAGGCATTTTGTGAAATAATTCACGTGCTATATTTATACTTCCTTGTTTTGAACACATGCCTACAAAATAAGTTGTAGCTACATCATTTGGTGAAACTCCTTTTTTTTATTCCTTTATGAATGTTCATGCCATCTTACAAAGGTCCCAATTTTATCTCTAGGTAAAAATACATGGGCAATTATAAACTAAATGAGTTCAATTAAATATGGAGAAATAATGAACCTATGTGATTAGTATATTTGTGTCTTCTATATATTGCACAAATCCTACTCTATGAGATGATGTCTTGGCCTTCATGTGGTCAAAATAGTTTTGTGCTTCCACGAAACTAATGTGGCCACACCCTTAAATTTTCTCTTTCCCTTTTCATTTTCTCCTCCAAGTTAGCCCTCCAATCACTCACTCTCCTCTTCACACCATTCTCTCCTTGTCAATTCTTTTCTCTATGCAAGTTTTGAACCCATATTGTATACACTTATGGAGCCAATGCATTGTGGTGGCTC
The DNA here is from genome assembly GCA_027943335.1 of Chamaecyparis obtusa. Lineage (NCBI taxonomy): Eukaryota > Viridiplantae > Streptophyta > Pinopsida > Cupressales > Cupressaceae > Chamaecyparis > Chamaecyparis obtusa. Next base: position 111,038 of record BSBK01010233.1, on the reverse strand, counting down.
CATATCCATTTGCCATATCATGCCCATGCCTCTTTAATTAAACATTCACTATGCTATTTCTATATTTTATTTAATTTTTTCCAACACCAATGTGAATGTGTGAACACCACTCTACTTAGCCTCTACTTAGCCTCCTTAATTCTGTCATTATTTCCAGTTACATAGGTCAAATAAGATAGAATTGTAAATTGAATTTTAAATAAATAAATGATTAATATTATATATTAAAAGAGACAATAAAAATATATGAATTATTTAACATCAGTCAATTTTTTACAATTCAAATAAAATTAATTTTAAATAAATTATATATAATTTATTTATAGAAAGAGAGAGGGAATTATTTATACTTTAAAATTTATGTAGAAATAATTTATATATATCTTCTCTACTATCTATCTATAAGAACATAAAATTTTACAATGAGCCATGAATCCGTAACTCATTGTCTAAAGGTATTATCACTCTTATGCATATACTAGATTCATTATCAGCAAGAATATCAAGGAAATCTACTTGGTCACCATTGCATACAAATCAAGTTGTTCTGTAATGTCCTTAATTTTTATTTAAAATTGACTTAATTAAAATTTTTGAAAACAATGAAATAAGTTATTTTATCAATGTCCACCTATCCTTCTATGTGTCTGAGAAGGTTGATAGGGTGAACTAAGACATTATGGGATATGTGAAATTATATTATTTCTTTTTGATGAAAGTATGCAAGCTGAAGTACCGATTGGTTGAAAGACTGGGTTAGGCCAATAAGAACTCTTCTATTTCTCCTCATAATTTTTTCAAATTTTTAAAGAACTATAATCTAGCTTGAATGTCAATTAGCTTAAGCCGAATAAGAATAACCGGTTGGCAATTTTAAATTTACCCTAATAAAAGGCTACAATTTTGGTGCTCATATAAAATTTTAACAGTGAAGAGATACCAATTCAGTTAAGGAGGATAAAGGAAATGTAAAGACTGAAATTACATACTAGCATGCCACATAAGTATTTAGGCAAGAAAAGAGGAATATAGCAAGTCGAAGTAAAAAGTTGAAAGGCAAAGTCGACAATTCAATACATTAATCCCAAGTCACATCTATGAGGAACATACAAGTGACCAACTTGTCAGATTTAGGAATCATAACTTACAAATTACATTGATACATCAAAGTTTATTACACTCAGAAGTGTCACCAACTTGTCGATCACTAGATAAAGTACAACATGAAATATAGAGAGAGAAAAAGAAAAATAAGCACTGGAAGTATCAACTCATCGGGTTCTGTCTCCTGAGCCTCGGACTGAGTCCCTTACGCCTCCTTGAGAACAGAGGTGGGGTCCAAGCGCTTTTACCGCCCAACCGTGGAGTGGTCAACTCCAGAAGTGATGAGCTTCCCTGGGGTTCTTCTTGACACGAAGAACGCCCCGTCCCTACGTGAGAGGCCTAGCTTCTCGCTACTGGCAGATTCGGATGGTCTTAGTGCAGCCGTGTAACTTAACCTATAGCACATATTCCTATAGTAGGTTCTATACAACGGATGTAGCAAGGAGTGAATTTTAACCATGCATAATCAATGAGAACATATGCGGTTTTATACTTTGGCCAAAGTAAATTTTATTCCAGATTTGAACTAGCAGGCAAACAATCATTTACCCTCCCTCGATCTCTACATTCGACACAACTCCCATCCTAGTTGATACATTCCAGGTTTCACATGAATCAGATAAATAACAGCATCTCAGTAACATAAATTCAATAAATTCACCAATCATTTCAAGGTGTTTAACTAATCATGCAGTATTAGAAAACTAAATTTCTGCTGTAAGGTTCACCCGGGTTGCTCTGTTTTTCGTATAAACTGACTTTTATTCGTATGATTAAAAAGGTTTCTTATAATTTGTGAAGAAAATAAAATGATTTATCTGCCCTAAATCAATTTCTGATATTTTCTTAATTTCTCCATTAGATATCAGAACTGATACCAAATGAAAAAATAAATAAAACAATACATCACTTACACTACACTAAAAGAAAACTCACAAAACTCAAATACTGCTGTTAAGGACAGACTATATTGAACAGAGCATAATTGCTACTCAAATGAAATTGAATCGATCTGCAAGAAAACAAGTACGAGCTGTGCATAGAGCAGAAATAAACTTCAGATGAAAATTTGTTTGAGAACAGTCACTTGCCAAATTGCAGGTGAGATGGTTGAGTTTTAAATGTTTGTAACAATGTAAGGAGCTCTTAAATTACTTTCACGAAATTTAATTAGAGCCATAAACTGGACTACCGGACACATCGATAGTTTTGTTAAGATATTCATGTACAATGATATGAATGATCATACAAATTATCAACGCATTAGCCAAAGGTTATGCCAGGTAGACTGTCAATCTATTCAATCATTACAAAAAAAAAGATTGAAGATGATTAATTGTGGATAGAAATAGAGGATGCGAAGAGACTGCAAGAATGTTTAAAAATAAGAGATGTTAATAGGGGGTTTTAGCTGTTATACTCAAAGGGAAAATTGCAATCATTTACTATCTTGATCATGTCAGAGCACAAAAACCCAATGACTGGAGAAAAAGGAAATGTGGACAATCCCAAAATTCAAAGCACTACGGGATGTGATTGGCGGGTACAGTCGAAACCCACTTCCTGATATTCCAAGTTCAAGAGGGACAAAGGCATATGGACAGGTGCATCTACAGGAAATTGCACTCAGGGACCGCTAGTATAAAACATATGGGAGACGTAGATCTAGAATTATATCCAACGATTTGAAAATAACTCCAAATTCCTCTGTCACGTCCGTCACGTCCAGCAACTAATTCAAGAATAATGCAATTTTTTTTCTTTATTTGTCATTGCTTCAAGTTTATCTACTAACTTATTGTCTCAAAAATAAAATTCCATGTACAAGATAATTGGGTCGACGGCAAAATTATAACAAAACCCCAGACCGTAGTTTATCATATATACATCAATAAAAAGCTCAAATTAGAGACATGGCAAAGAATGTACAGTCCATAATTCGGCCAATAGATTTCCAAAGAAAAGAAAACTATACGAGTTTGTTTCATGACAGAAATGGCAACAGACCAATCTAACAAGAAAGGCAAGCATGCAACATTTGATTACAAAGAGTTCTGAAACAATGACTTGTTTTTGGTTAATATGCTGAAGCAAGAAAAACGTAGCAGGCAAAAGAAAGTCATATCATTCTATTCCCACTTGCACATTGTAAAGAGTTTGGAACCTGTTAATAATGGCGAATTCGAAAGTTGATGAAGGTCTTCCAGCCCCTGCAGAATGCAATCCTCTCTGGAACCGGTTTTGTTCTATCAAAGTTTGACCACTACAACTGGCCTAAGCTTCTATTCTACTAGAAAACACAGTGTTACCGCTAGAATAAATAAAAATCAGAGTATCATTCTCTTCAGGCAGCTCCAAAAATACAGCTCATGATAACACTTTATGACTGTGATCGTTGATTAAAACCCCAGGGATAATCTCACTGATTCCCAAAAAATTTTCCAAATCAAACCATTTTTCTCCCCAAATTTTTTTCAACTACTCCTTTCGTGCATCAAGAAAGGGTCTGTACCCAAAATGTAAATTTTTTCAGCATTAAATCCACGTCCCCATAACTGTTTCTTGGTTTATTTTTCCGTAAAAATGAAAGTAACAAACAATGAAAAGTACACATTATTCACATTATTTTCTTGATTCAAATTCCTACAATTATAAAATAGCCTAATCTAATTCACATTTTTACTTAGATAAATAAATAAAAAATAAATAATTGCAGATATTCATTTTAAATCATTGAACATTAACCACTCATAGCAAAACTAATAAATAATCATATAGTGGTGTGTGCATGGCACTACTGCATCTGAATCTGACACTAGGCGGGGAGCTAGACCTCTCTCCTTGACCACACCCCTGTCCTCCAACCTGCAACCACTCAAACACTCGACAATAAAAACTATCATCAGTAAATCACACGATAAATATACCTCCAAAATAAAGAATCATTTTAAGAAAAAGAAAAAAAAATTGCAACATATTGCCAATTTCCATTTCATTTAATTAAACATTTACCAATTTCCATATTTACCAAGGCATGTCGATTCATCAAGTCGGCATAAATCGACTTAATGATCGGCATAATAAGGAGGTCGCAAAACCGGTCGTGACATCCCTCCCCACTTGGAAGAGACATCGTCCCGATGTCACGTAAGCATCAACAACAGAAACATATTCATAATCATTTGTAATGTAACCATAAAATGATATGATTATCTCATCAATAATTTTGAAACCAAATCAAAGGATCATAAGCAATATCTCTTAACATAGAGCAGAACAATGTATATAAGTGTCTCCAACATGATAGTCCAAACAACAACTGAAGTATAACAATATCCAAGACATCAAGGACATAGTCATCACACCAAAAACTCACTATAGCATGAGTAAAAGATCACATCAAAAGTCTTATGATCTACTAAACACAAACAACATCTAACTGAAAAGATGAGGGAAAGAATGACGCATGTCGTCCGCATCCTCCCATGTAGCACTATCAGCTGAAAATTGGTCCCATTGGACCTTATACTGGAGCACATCCGCATTGCGCACCTTCATGGTATGCTGGTCAACGACCCGAGTAGGCTTCACTGAGACCACTCCCGGATCCTACACCTGTAAAGCATGCCAATCCAAAATGTGAGAGGCATCAGGATGATAAGGTTTTAATAATGAAACATGAAAAACACTGTGAATACGGGCAAGAGTTGGTGGTAGAGCAAGTCTGTAAGCCACCGGATTGATGACTTCCAGCACATCGAACGAACCAACGTAATGCGGGGCTAATTTTGACGCCCTGCCAAAAGAGATAGAACTCTTTTGCGGCTATACATGCAAGAACACTTTATCTCCAACCTGGAATTGTCTGAAGGTGCGGTTCTTATCCGCATAACTCTTCTTCCTATTAACTACTCCCTTCAGACAAGAGCGGATCAATGTCATTTGCTCCTCCATCTCGCGGAGCATATTAGGACCAATAACCACTTGATCCTCTACCCTGTCCCAACTAATGGGTGTGCGACATTTGCGTCCATACAACACCTCAAATGGGGCCATGCCTAAAGATGCATGATAGGAGTTTTTATAAGCAAACTCCACCAATGAGAGATATTCTTCCCACTTGGACTGTTGGTCCATGCAGTACATCCTCAACAGATCCTCCACGATCTGGTTCACCCTCTCTATCTGACCATCTGTCTGTGGGTGGTATGAAGTACTAAAATTCAGTCATGTGCCTAGGGATGCATTCAAGGTTGTCTAGAACCTTGATGTCATACGAGTATCCCTATCTGAAATAATAGTCTCGGGAACCCCATGTAATCAAAAGATCTCGTGAACAAATTTCCTAGCAAGGGCTAAGGAACCATCTCGCAAGCTTCCAAGTATAAAGTGTGCTACCTTGGTGAGTTTGTCAACTACCACCAAGATAACATCATGCCTCTGTCTAGTCATGGGAAGACCCTGAATAAAATCCATGCTTATGACCTGCCACTTGTACTCTGGTATATCATGAGGGTACAACAATCCTACTGAATGAATATGCTCAGCCTTGACTCGCTTGCATTCTAAACATTGGGTCACAAAAGCTATAATATCACGCTTCAGCCCAGGCTAGAAGTACAATGGTCTCACATCATTAAGCATCTTGGTCACCCCTAGATGACTGGCATAAGGAACACAGTGCATCTCCTCCAAAACAATCTTCCTCAACCCTACACGGTTGGGGATATACATCCTAGTTTGGTATCCTACTACCATCACTATCAAAAGAATAGCCACTAAACCTGTAATCAGAAGGATTTGTCTGTAAGGCAGATCAGACCATCTCATAATGGTCATCACCAGGTAACTGCTCTAGCACATGCTCTCTCAAGCATGTCCTGGAAGTGGATATGGTGGATAAATGCCTTCTCCTACTGAGTGCATCTGCCACTCTGTTCTCCTTTCCTTTGGTTCTAAGTTGATGGTACCCAGATCGTAGATCAATCTTTGAGAACATCGTTGCTCCTTTCATCTGATCAAATAGTTCATCTATTCAAGGGAGAGGGTATCTGTTCTTGATGGTCACTTTGTTTAACATCCTATAATCAATGCATAAACGCAAAGTACCATCCTTCTTTTTAACAAAAATCACCAGTGCACCCCAAGGAGAAATGCTAGGATGTATAAATCCTTTATCAAGGAGATCCTGAATCTGAACCTTTAGTTCATACATCTCTGTAGTAGCCATCTTGTAAGGAGCTTTGGACTATGGTTCAGTCCCAGGCTTTAGATCAATAGAGAAGTCAAACTCCCTTTTAGGTGGAAGTTCTGGCAAGTCTTCTGGAAACACATCTCTGAATTCCTAAAGGATTGGATAATCATCTAAGTTAGGAGGTGTTTCCTCCAAATCCTTCACATGGATAGCATAAAGTTTACACCCCTTCCATTTAGCTCTCTTTAGTTGCATAGCTGAAATCTGTCTGAGTTCAAGAGGCCTTTTAACACCTCTGACCTCTACAGGCTTCCCTGAATCATCCAAACATATAAAGGACTTGTCCCGAAAATTTACTATGGCTTTATGTTCAGTTAGCCAATTAATCCCTAGGATTATGTCATATGAGCCAAGAGGTGCTAAATAGAGATTCACTTGCGTTATGAAGCTGGGTAACTCCAATTCGCTGCAAACCAAACACTATTCTACCCTTCACTCTGCCTGGTTTCCATATTCTACAATCCATGGATTAGCCATGTAACCAGCTCTAATGGGTAATCTGGAAGCTACTCTAGGATCTATAAAACATTCAGTTGCGCCAGTGTCCACAAGTATAGATACATTTTGACCAAAAAGTTTACCTGTCAGCTGAATAGGAGAAGCCTGAAATTTTGCTTACCTATTATCCACTGTAGTCTGGATGTGATGCTAAGCTTGAGAGGCTTTACCATCTCTCTAACCTGACCTCTGGGAACAGTGACTGGCAAAGTGGTCTCCGCCACAAACATAGCAACCACCTTGTGGTACTCATCGTCCCTTTGACCAACTATTCTTGTTCTCATTCCTGTTATTGTTGTTCTGATTATTCCTATTGTTGTTCCTATTTCCAGAATTCCCCTGGCCTCGACTCTTCATGTTCCTGATCTGGTGTTTGTCATTTCTCTTTTGACGGTTATCCTCTTTCCTTTTGAAACCTCCTGATTTTCCAGATTTTTGAGGCACTCTAACTGCTGACAAGCTCTTTAGTTTTTCTTCTTGTCTTAGTGCCTTTCTAAGTGTTGTCTCCATCTGTTCAGGCTCATGCATCAGTACCTCTGAAGCAATTTTCGGTCGTAGTCCCATAATGAATTTCTTAGTACAAAATTTCTCATCATTCCGGTACTATGGAACATATTTCATGAGATGATAGAATCTCTCATGATAGGCCGTAACTGTCACGACTCCCTATATTAGATGTTGGAACTCTAAAATATTTTTGTCAAAGTAAAGCTTCAGTAACCAACAAGTTCTGAACAACTGTAGAAATTCTTCCCAAGTGACCTATCCAGGTTCAAGCTTCTTCTTTGACATTACGTTCTCCCACCAAGTCATAGCCTCCCCTCTTAACTAGAAAGTTGCCCACATGGCTCATGTCTGTCTTGTAAAGTTCTGAACCTGAAAGTACCTTTCCATCATAGCTATCCAAGCCTCAGCCTCATCTCCTAAGGCTTTCCCATTGAAAGTGGGAGGAGTGACCTTTTTGAGATCCTTGCTCAGCTCTGCTGAGATCTGCTCTCTACTCGTAGTTTGAATAGTAGCTACTGCATCAGCCTCAACTTTATGCTGCACTTCTATTCTCATGTTTCTGTCTTACTTCCTCACCAGAATCTGCAGGACCCCTTCCTTGAATACTACTCTCCAGGTGATCCATTTTGTCCTTTTGCTGCTGCAAAAGTGTACCTTGCTGAGTTAACAAGGCAAGTATCTAATCAAGGTGTTCACTGGATTCCCCAGTGTCATTACTGGATCCACCCTTACTAGCATTCCTAGTCATCATGATGACAAATCAAAATCTTGCATCATCGCACAATGCATAGCGTCAGCATAAGACCCATAAGGCCGTAGAGTAGAAACCTCACTCTGATACCATATGTAAAGACTGAAATTACATACTAGCATGCCACATAAGCATTTCGGCAAGAAAAGCGAAATATAACAAGTCGAAGTAAAAATTCGAAAGGCAAAGTCGACAATTCAATACATTAATCCCAAGTTACATCAATGAGGAACATACAAGCGACCAACTTGTCGAACGTACAATGAGTCATAATATAAAATACATACAGTTACAAGCCGACCAACTTGTCAGATTTAGGAATCATAACTTACAAATTACATTGATACATCAAAGTTTATTACATTCAGAAGTGTCGACCAACTTGTCGATCACTAGATAAAGTACAACATGAAATATAAAGAGAGAAAAAGAAAAATAAGCACTGGAAGTATCAACACATCAGGTTCTGTCTCTTGAGCCTTGGACTGAGTCCCTTACGCTTCCTTGAGAACAAAGGTGGGGTCCAAGTGCTTTTACAGCCCAACTGTGGAGTGGTCAGCTCCGAAAGTGATGAGCTTCCCCGAGGTTCTTCCTAACACGAAGAACGCCCCGTCCCTGCACGAGAGGCCTAGCTTCTCACTACTAGCAGATTCAGATGGTCTTAGTGTAGCCGTGTAACTTAACCTATAGCACATATGCCTATAGTAGGTTCTATACAATGGATGTAGCTAGGATTGAATTTTAACCATGCATAATCAATGAGAACATATGCGGTTTTATACTTTGGCCAAAATAAATTTTATTCCAGATTTGAACTGGTAGGCAAACAATCATTTAACCTCCCTTGATCTCTACATTTGGCACAACTCCCATCCTAGTTGATACATTCCAGGTTTCACATGAATCAGATAAATAACAGCATCTCAGTAACATAAATTCACCAATCATTTCAAGGTGTTTAACTAATCATGTAGTATTAGAAAACTAAATTTATGCTATAAGGTTCACCCGGGTTGCTATGTTTTTCGTATAAACTGACTTTTATTCATATGATTAAAAAGGTTTCTTATAATTTGTGAAGAAAATAAAAAGATTTATCTGCCCTAAATCAATTTCTGATATTTTCTTAATTCCTCCATTAGATATCAGAACTGATACCAAATGAAAAAATAAATAAAACAATACAGCACTTACACTACAATAAAAGAAAACTCAGAAAACTCAAATACTGTTGTTAAGGACAGACTATATTGAACAGAGCATAATGGCTACTCAAATGAAATTGAATCGATCTAGAAGAAAACAAGTACGAGCTGTGCGTAGAGCAGAAATAAACTTCAGATGAAAATTTGTTTGAGAACAGTCACTTGCCAAATTGCAGGTGAGATGGTTGAGTTTTAAATGTTTTTAACGATATGAGGAGCTCTTAAATTACTTTCACGAAATTTAATTAGAGCCATAAATAGGACTACCGGACACATCGATAGTTTTGTGAAAATATTCAATGCCAATGATATGAATGATCATACAGATTATCAAAGCATTAGCCAAAGGTTATGCCAGGTAGACTGTCAATCTATTCAATCATTACAAAAAAAAAGATTGAAGATGATTAATTGTGGATAGAAACAAAGGATGCGAAGAGACTGCAAGAAGGTTTAAAAATAAGAGATGTTAATAGGGGGTTTTAGCTATTATACTCAAACAGAAAATTTCAATCATTTACTATCTTGATCATGTCAAAGCACAAAAACCCAACGACTGGAGAAAAAGGAAATGTGGACAATCCCAAAATTCAAAGCACTACGGGATGTGATTGGCGGGTATAGTCGAAACCCATTTCCTGATATCCCAAGTTCAAGAGGGACAAAGGCATATGGATAGGTGCATCTACAGGAAATTGCAGTCAGGGACCGCTAGTATAAAACATATGGGAGACGTAGATCCAGAATTATATCCAACGATTTGAAAATATCTCCAAATTCCTCTGTCACGTCCATCATGTCCAGCAACTAATTCAAGAATAATGCAATTTTTTTTCTTTATTTGTCATTGCTTCGAGTTTATCTACTAACTTATCGTCTCAAAAATAAAATTCCATGTACAAGATAATTGGGTCAACGGCAAAATTATAACAAAACCCCAGCCCGTAGTTTATCATATATACATCAATAAAAAGCTCAAATCAGAGACATGGCAAAGAATGTACAGTCCATAATTCGGAAAATAGATTTCCAAAGAAAAGAAAACTATACGAGTTTGTTTCATGACAAAAATGGCAATAGACCAATCCAACAAGAAAGGCAAGCATGCAACATTTGAGTACAAAGAGTTCTGAAACAATGACTTGTTTTTGGTTAATATGCTGAAGCAAGAAAAACGTAGCAGGCAAAAGAAAGTCATATCATTCTATTCCCACTTGCATGTTGTAAAGAGTTTGGAACCTGTTAATAATGGCGAATTCAAAAGTTGATGAAGGTCTTCTAGCCCCTGCAGAATGCAATCCTCTCTGGAACCGGTTTTGTTCTATCAAAGTTTGACCACTACAACTGGCCTAAGCTTCTACTCTACTAGAAAACGGTGTTACCACTAGAATAAAGAAAAATGAGAGTATCATTCTCTTCAGGCAGCTCCAAAAATATAGCTCACGATAACACTTTATGACTGTGATCGTTGATTAAAACCCCAGGGATAATCTCACTGATTCCCCAAAATTTTTCCAAATCAAACCATTTTTCTCCCAAAATTTTTTTCAACTACTCCTCTCGTGCATCAAGAAAAGGTGTGTCCCCAAAATGCAAATTTTTTCGGCATTAAATCCATGTCCCCATAACTGTTTCTGTTAGATTTGACAAACGCAAATCATCCTAAGAACACCTGCATGCAAGACTGTCACAAAGAAGAAGCAAAAAGACAGAAAGCTATGGCGGCCAAAAGGCCAGAGACTGCAAAACCATGTTGCCAGAAATAAGCTTCTATTAACAATGATGAAAATAATACAATCTCCTTATTGAAATGAAAGAAGTGAATCCTTATAAAAGGAAACACGAAACCCTAAAGGCTAAAACCCTAAAGAATTATAAAGCGCCTAAGTGAAACTTAAGCCTAGAGTATGATAAACTAATAATTAAAAGATTTAATTATTAGCTAACATAAGACTACTCTAACACCCCCCCTTAAGTGTAACTTAGGGAGAAGCAAAAAAAGCTAAACTACTGCAGAAAGCAGGAAAGATGGGTCCCGGCAACTAGGCCTGATCAGGTACCCAAACATAAAGCAAAAGATGTCCCAGAGAAAGGAACAAGAAGAGAGCAAGAAACTCCTCTGAAGCATGTCTGAAAACTCTGTCAGAAGATACTGCTGGAACCCCCACTGAAGTGCATGACCAGGTAGAGAAGACAAGTGTCTGAAGAGCTGATCAATCGAACCAGGAAGCAATAGAACCAACAGGTGAACCCCCCCATAATGATGAACTGGGAGAGGTGATAGGAACACTGAAATGCAGTACCAGAAACAGCTGCAGAAGAAGAACCAGGAACACCAACAGTGCAACAGAAGCACACACACAGGATAAAGGGCGGTGTCATAGACACAGTCTACATGGGCTAATGTCATGGAAGGTACGCTCACTTGACAAGAGTGGATGCGCCTATAGTGGCAAATGCATCAGAATCCCCCCATGGCACTTTATAACTGAGTGCGAATACTAAAACTGAACCAGGTGAAAAAGATCCCAGAAATGCAGAAGAAGGCACTTTATCTCAGTGCGTTTACAGAACAAAGATACATCAGAAAGAGCATGCAAGCTCAGAAGTCAGAAAGAAGAGTGCACTAAGAAACCAGAAGAAGAGATCCCCGGACCTGTAGTACCAAGCACACCACCAGAGGGCATAAACTGCATAACTCGGAGGAGTGAAAACCTGGAGTAGAATCTGGAAGAAATACCTCTGCCACTGAATAGTACACAGAATCAGCTTTCCGACGATATCTCATTTGCCGAAAAAGGAGTCCGGATGAGCTAGATATGACTCCCGGAAGGCAAAAAGAGACATCAGACTTCAACAGCAAAAAACACTATTGAAACGGTGGAACCAAAAACCTTAACCTCCATCATCGGAAAGTGCTCGGAAAGAGCTTTCCGACGATATATGGAAGTCAGAAAAAGACCCCCGTATGCTCCCTGTAGAGCGAAAAAGGCCCAGGTACCCCCAAAAAGGTCAAAAAAGAGCCCCAGGGGCTAAAAAAAAATAGGCCCCCGGGCGCATGGCGCGCTCCGGGGGCTGGGCCGCAGCCCCTGGTCGGTCATATGACCGGGCTGCTGGGAAATGAGCCCGCGGGGGCTGAAACGGGCCGGGCGCCGGCGGCGGGGGCCAGCGGAGCGGCGGTGGGCCGGGCCGGCGGAGCAGAGGGCGCGGGCGGCGGGGCCGAGGGCGGCGGAGGCCGCAGAGGAGCGGGGGCCGCGGAGCCGGGAGGCGGCGGAGCCGGCGGAGCGGGCCGCGGGTGGCGCGGTGGCGGGGGCCGCGGCTGCGGTGGCCGCTCGGGCGGTGGCCGCGGCTGCGGTGGCTGCGGGGCGGCGCGGGGGTGGCCGCTGGGCGGCGGCCCCAAAAACCCGAAATATATATATTTTTTAAAAAAAATCACCGTGTACCCGCCTCGGAGTGCGTGCCAGGGCCGTATGGCCCTGGTATGCAAAAAAAATTTTGCCTCAGATGCCACTATGTCCAAAATGGACAAGTTTTATATGGATTTAGGGGTTCTTGGGCCTTCCGGACACAATGGTGGTGTCCGTTTTTGCCCAAGGTGAGCCAAATTTCGGCTCCCCCCAGATCCACAAAAAAACTTCTGAAACCCTCTGTGCTTCAATAAAACTCGAACAGCGAACAACAGGAGAGCTCTGATACCATGTTAGATTTGACAAACGCAAATCATCCCAAGAACACCTGCATGCAAGACTGTCACAAAGAAGAAGCAAAAAGACAGAAAGCTATGGCGGCCAAAAGGCCAGAGACTGCAAAACCATGTTGCCAGAAATAAGCTTCTATTAACAATGATGAAAATAATACAATCTCCTTATTGAAATGAAAGAAGTGAATCCTTATAAAAGGAAACACGAAACCCTAAAGGCTAAAACCCTAAAGAATTATAAAGCGCCTAAGTGAAACTTAAGCCTAGAGTATGATAAACTAATAATTAAAAGATTTAATTATTAGCTAACATAAGACTACTCTAACAGTTTCTTGGTTTAATGAAAAGTACACATTATTCACATTATTTTCTTGATTCAAATTCTTACAATTATAAAATAGCCTAATCTAATTCACATTTCTACTTAGATAAATAAATAAAAAATAAATTATTGCAGATATTCATTTTAAATCATTGAACATTAACCACTTATAGCAAAACTAATAAATAATCATATAGTGGTGTGTGCATGGCAATACTGCATCCAAATCTGACACTAGGCGGGGAGCTAGACCTCTCTCCTCGACCACACCCCTATCCTCCGACCTCCAACCACTCAAGCACTCGACAATAAAAACTATCATTAGTGAATCACACGATAAATATACCTCCAAAATAAAGAATCATTTTAAGAAAAAGAAAAAGAAATTGCAACATATTGCCAATTTCCATCTCATTTAATTAAACATTTACCAATTTCCATATTTACCAAGGCATGTCGATTCATCAAGTCGGCATAAATCGACTTAATGATCTGCATAATAAGGAGGTCGCAAAACCGGTCATGATAGGAAAGGAGATTTTAGACCTTTATTCAAATCTACTATTTAACTATAAATTATTTTGAGAAAGAGAGAGCACTTTATGAATAATCAAATCGTTTAAATATCATTGTTTGCCTGAAAGACTTAAGTAGGAATCCATATTAAGTATTTTTATTTGTAATAGAAAAAATTAGTAGGTTATTTTTTAAAATCTCTTGTTAAGAAATTTTTGGTGTCCTATATAAATTTAGTTTATTGAATTTAACCATTAAAATCTATTTATCTTTGCCAATTAGATATTATTTTGGCCACAAAAGTGAATCTGGAACCTCTATCACACTTTGAGGATTAGGGGAAATATTTGGGCATCACAGAATTACTTTTAGAATAAGATTTAGGTGGATAAGGATTAGCACTTGAATAAGAAGTGCTTGAAGAACGAGATCTAGATGGATAAGAGGTGGTCACGTGTTTGAGTGGAGTCACGCTTTTGAGCACAACTAGGGATACTATTTTGAACCTCTCTGATAGAATTTAAAAAACAACATTTGTTAGTCATTTAAATATCTCTATAATAATTTTATAGAGCTAGAGAACACATTGAACTATGTACATATAAATTAATTTTATTTATTTATTATTTATTGATTAAAATGAATGCATTAATGTCTTTAAATACAAGGATACAAAAACATATAACATAAACTTGTACTTAGTTATTTTTAATAAGAAATTTAAAGTTGAAAATATTTAAATTTGAATTCTAAAATTTATATTAGGATGGGATAAGTTTTTAATTGAGTACACAACCTTGCAATCTCAAACTAGTATTGAGATATGAAGGGCCTGTTGGAAATATTCAGGAATTAACTGAGTTACTGAGAGGGGAGGGGTGAATCAGTAACTCCAAATTTTCTTCAAATTACAGATGTATTAACAAGTAATTCATTTTAACCTTTTGCATATAGAAAGCATGAAACTTAGAAGTATTCACAATGATGACACAGAGATTTGGTTACCCAGAAACCTTCCAAAAGAAAGTAAAACTGGGGTGGGGATGAAACCCACAAAGCTTTAATACTGCAGAATAAAGTTGGCCGGTTAAGGCTTACAATTTGATCACTTCTGATGATCTGCCCTGTTAGGAGCAATAAAGATTGCTAAATCCACCCTGTTAGAGGATTTACAAAACATACAATGAAGTATGCACTCGGTAAAGAGATTTTACAAAAGACTGTTAAGTCTACCCGGTTAAAGGATTTAGTACTGATTCACCTGTTAGGATGAAACAGTAGATCTCTTGCTTTGCAACTGGATTGCTGATTGAGATTCGCTGATGTACTAATCACCTTCTGTGATGAATTTATCTTTGCTGTTCCTTATACTGCTGAAGCCTTCTGTAATTCGCTTATCTCTACCTTTCTTTCTCTTTCACATATATCCTTTTTTTTATTCATACATCTTGACATTTTACAACATTGTTTATATACAAGTCTTAAACAATTAATTACAATTACAATTACACAGTCGGCTTGAAAAATAAACATAAGTGCTACTAAGTCAGCCCAAGTATGGTTACACGGTTCCTGCAAACTGACTCGGTGACTTTCTGATACTCGGCGTCCACTGCATTACTCGGCATCGTCATGCACTCGGTAGAAGTGAAGGCACGGTCCATACTGATCACTTGGTAGGTATTGAACTTGGTAAATACTGGTGACTCGATAGACACGATGTTACTCGGTTTACACTATCTGCTCGGTTTTCTCTGTTTGCTCGGTTTGCACTGTCTGCTGGGTTTGCACTGTTTGCTCTGTTTGCTCGGTTTGCACTGTTTGCTCGGTTTGCACTGTTTGCAAATAAGTGTTGTCACTAGTGGCAATTCTGCTTAATGCCAACAGGGCCAAAACATAGTGGATAATTGAAACATGAGAGCAATAAATAAGTGGACATGACAAACATATAAGGGGATCAATGGAAGGAGTTAAGTGGTAGGTGCATAGAAATGTGTGTAGTAAGGGCGGTGGATAGATTAGGGCACACAACTTGAATTTGCACAATATTATGCTACAGGTTAACATGTTTGTATCAAAGTATTATATCCAAAGTAGTCAAAAGTAAATGGGAAATGGTATAGATATGTATATTTTACTAATAAATTTCCTCCAATTTGAGACGAATTTTAAGTCTTATATTGACTTGCATCTCAAACTATGTAGCACTCACAAGAATTCATATAAAGTAAATAGTCAAAGACTCGAAGAATATTGTAATGGTCCTTTTGAGAAAGTGTTTTCCCCTTTTTATGTATGTATTCTTCATAAGATGAGTCTTTATGAGCTTATATAATGGTCTAATATCTAGATATAGGAAAGTTAGTAACATGATATGTCCTTGATAGTTAGTTGTATCTATAAAGAACAAAATAGTCGTTTAAAAGGGGAAATAACCCATTTCAAGTAAATGCAATCTAAGTATATAGACATAAAATCATGTAAGTACATAAACATCAAATCCTATCAAAGTGAGCTATGTGAAAAGACAACCCTATCAAAGGTTTACATACACACTATTAGGTGTGACCTTGTTAAAGGATTTAATCACTCTGTCAAAAGTGGTTTGGTTAGAGGGCTTAAGAACATCCTATTAGAATGTCACCTTGATTACATGATTTATACTATGACTATTTGGTCAACCTTGATTAAAGGATTTAGACAGATACAATGGTTAGAAAGTAACAATAGTTTCTGATCTAAAAAATATACAACTCACTTTGCAAATAGAAATCCACTTCGTACATATATGTTGATTTACTGACTGATCTTCATTTCCATCTCCATCTCTGATCTGCTCAAAATTCACTTCAAGCATTCACAACTCTGTTTAGCTCCTTCACAATTTTACCTTCACCCTTCTGCTTAGACTTGTCATTCAATAACATCAACCTCTTCTTCATCCTCTATAACTCACAATTAGGTTTCCTTTATACCTCTTTGATCAGGTAGATCAATCTTTTGCCACTTAATTTCCTTCGTAGCTCTTAGGTTCAGGTCAAATTTATCAAATCCTTCCAACATTATGTTCTTGATATTCTCCTCTAGATACAATTCTTAACTCCTCATAAGAAAATGATTTACCATGCATTAAATGCTCCATACAATTTATTAATAATGTCAAATCATTTTACATATCCTAATAATTCAACTATGTCATTTGCGATTCTCAAATCTTTCTCCAAATGTAAATTATTGATACTCGGTAAATATTGTGTTCATCTCCTCAGTCAACACTGTATATCTCGGTCATCACTACAAACTATTTTCCTCAACAAATACTATCTTTGCTCAGTAATTTCCTAATGTTCAGTAATTACCAATGTTCGGTCAACACTAGATTTACTTTACATATACTAGTACTTAGTCGACACTAACATCACTTGGCTTAAACTAGATTTCTTCACTTTTTCTTAGTTAAGCCTATAATTCTAGTCTTCTTCTCACTTAGATAAATAACTCATTACCATTTCAATATGTCAACTGATCAAGTACCAATTGAAGTATCACATAACTCAACCTTTCTTTAGTTCCTATTGTTATCTCCTATTTTCAAATTTTCTTCATCAATCAAAAGATATGGTACTATCCTAGGTAGTAACTATCTTAATAGTTAAGGTTTGACATCAATGACAATATAACAATTATTTCAATTGCAGTTTCCAACAATCTCCCTCTTTGGCATTAATAGCAATACCATATGAATAACAAATTATTTACCAAACAATCCAAAAAAAATTATGTGCATTAGAATTTTATTAATATCCTTAGCTTCATTCCGATTCACAACTTTTAACTTGCTTGACCGCTTACTCAATTACTACCTCTAAATCTGTTTTGTATTTCTCCCTCAGGTTTCATTGAATCTTCTCCCTTCAATTCTATATCACTCCATTTTTTATTTAATCTTCTCCCTCTTTGACGACAATGCGAAAGTGTGTATCTATCACTTACATCTCTACTATGTAGGTGTCTTCATGTTAGTTTTGTATGGTGTATACTCCCTCTATCATCTTGCTTATGACTAATTAATGTCTCTTCTTTACTTATCACAACTCTAGGAAACTCCTAAAGTGTGACCTTTTCTGCATCAATTTGTCAAATTAATATTATGATTAACACATTTGATGCAGTGCTCCTATTTTACTAGGTAGCCTCAGTTAGGGGAATCACCCCCAATTTACCTCTAAGATATTCATGAGCATCCTTAGGTAAAGCTTTTGTGAATATATCATCTAATTATTCCTTTGTATTCACATACTCTAATCTCATGTCTTTTTCTTAAACTAGACCTCTCAAGTAATGATACTTGATAGCAATATGCTTAGTATTTGTGTGCATCACTAGATTCTTTGGTATATTAATTACACTTGTGTAATCACAAAAAATAACAATTGACTCAACAATTTCTTCCTTCATTCCTTTTAACAATTGCTTGATCCACACTAAATGTGAACAATTCACTGCTACTTCAACATACTTTGCTTTCGATGTAGATTGGGAAATACAGTTCTATTTCTTGCTTGTCTGGGAGACTAATTTCTTTCCTAGAAAGAATGCTCTACCACTTGTACATTTTCTATTATTGACATTTCCAGCCCAATTTGCATCAGTGTAAACTCTCAATTCAAACTTGTCATTCTTCTTGTAATGCAATCCATAGTCCTTAGTTCCTTTCAGATATCTTAATATTCTTTTCACTGTGATGATATTATTTTTCTTACGATTGACATAAATTTTTTCC
Organism: Chamaecyparis obtusa; assembly: GCA_027943335.1. Lineage (NCBI taxonomy): Eukaryota > Viridiplantae > Streptophyta > Pinopsida > Cupressales > Cupressaceae > Chamaecyparis > Chamaecyparis obtusa. The sequence goes on along the minus strand of BSBK01010233.1, from coordinate 92,398 downwards.
ACAATTCCAACTTCTAGGGTAATATCTAGTCTATTGTGACCACAATATTATAGCTTTCCAATCATAGATCTATACAAGGTTTGATTCACTTCAGCAATATCATTAGTTTTAGATAGTTTTTTTCTAGTAATCATAGGAGTACTCACTAGTCTAGAGTCCTCCATACAAATTTTTTTTAGTATCTCCTTGATATATTTAGATTGAGTAATAAAGACACCTTTCTTCATCTGATAGACTTGCAAACCAACAAATAATTTTATCTCACCAAACATAGACATTTCAAATTTGGTTTGAATCTCATTTGAAAATTTCTAACAAAGGGAATCTTTTCCTCCAAATATAATGTCATCAAGAAAGATTTCAGCTAACAAAATCCCTTTACCTTTCTCAGTCTTCATATACAGATTAATGTTGTCATTTTTCCTTGCAAATTCAATCTTTATCAAATAATTATGTAGTCTCTCATACCATAATCTGGGGGATTGTTTCAATCCATACAATGCTTTGTGTAACTTGCAAACCATATTTTTCTTGTCTAGGTCAACAAATCCTTCTAGTTGTTCAAGTGCATACTTCTTTTAATATCCCATTCAAAAATGCAGACTTGACATCCATCTGATATAGTTTGAATCCTTTGTAAGATTCATACAAAAGTAGAGTCTGTACTCCTTCTAATCTTTCTACAGGGGAAAATTTTTCCCCATAGTCAATTCCTTCTTCTTGTGCATACCCCTTACATACTAATCTAGCCTTCTTTCTTGTGACTTCTCCATGATCATTTAGCTTGCTTCTTGATACCCAATTTTTTCCAATAACATTCTTGTCTTTTGGTCTTGACACTAGAGTGTAGGTATCATTATTTTATATCTTCTCTATTTCTCCATTCATTGCTTGTATCTAGTCATCATTCTCTAAAGCATCTTTCACAGTTTAGGCTCAAACTCACATAGTAAGCATGTATGATCTTTCAACTTATTTCTTGTCATGACTCCAGATTATTTATCTCCAATTATTTGTTCAGGCTTGTAATGTCTTCTTACATATTGTGCCAATGTAGGTTCATATTTCCTTTCTCTTTATTCTTGATCTTCAGGTTCATCATGAAAATTATTAGCTTCTTCTTCACCTTGCTCGACATCCTCCTCCTGATGCTCAGTAGCATCCTCCCAATGCTTAACATTACCTATCCAGGACTCTGCATCTAGTTCAAGTATATAACTTGCCTCACCTTCTTCCATGTATACAAAAGATTTGTAATCTTTAGGTTCTTACCTACACTCCATTTATTCTTTTCTACATATTCATCAATTCTAAAATTTTCACTTCCTACAAATTTGTTAGTGTTATAATTTAAACACTTATAAGTTGTTCTCTTAGTGTAATATCTTATGAATATGCCTTCATCACTTTTTGTATCAAATTTTCCATTCCTATTATCTTTTAATATATAGCATTTACTCCCAAAGATTCTAAAATACTTCACATTAGGTGTATAACCATGGGCCATATATCAAAAGGTGTAGTGTTTATACCTTTTTTTATTTGTACTCAGTTTAAGGTATAAACAACTATACTTACAACTTCTCTCCATAACTTTTGTACAACACTCTTTTGTATCATGAATGTTCTGGCACAATCCATAATTGACCTTCTTCTTGTTTCTGCTATACCATTCTGTAGAGGTGTTCTTGGTGCATACATATGTCTCTTTATTCCTCTATCATTGCAGAATAGATTGAACTTATTTGATATAAATTTTGCACCTCTGTTAGATCTCAAATATTTCAAGCTTCTACTTGTTTCTTTTAAAACTTTTTTCCAAATACCACTTAAACAATTGAAATGCATCAAATTTCTCTTTCAAAAACATTACAGTCATGATCCTAGAATAGTCATCAATAAAAAAAATGAAATACTTATCACTACAATAACTTTGTACACCCATAGGTCCACAACTTGGTTAGTATGAACCAATTCCAAAAGATTTTTAGAAGTATATGTCTTTCTCTTAAAACTAGACTTTGTCATTCCTCCCAATTGACATTTTTTGCACATCACATTATCAGGTTTCTTCATTATCAAAAAACTCTAACTTTATTCTTTTTACTAATGTTTACCAAATTGTCAAAATTCACATGACACGTCCTCTTATGCCATAGCCATACAACATCAAATTGTGCAAATAAACATGTTTCTTTAGATAGGTCTAGATAGAAAAAATTACCACTTATCTGATCTCCAATTCCAATTAGTTCACCAGTAGCTTCAAATATTTTGGCCCATCAGTTATGAAATTCCACTCGGTAACTACTGTTTTTCGATTGTGCAACACTCAACAAGTTATAGTTAAGACCTTCAACCCAATAATAATTTTCACAAGTGATCTTATTAGACAATCTAATTGATCATTTTCCTTTCACAAGACATGGTGTATCATTACTAAACTTAACACTTCTACCTTTGTAATGATCTAGGGTTTCAAACTTACTTTTATCACCAGTCATGTGATGTGAGCAACCACTATCAGTAATCCATTTATCACCTTTACTCACATAAGAAATAAGTGAATTTTTCTCATCTTCATCAGAATCATCCTTCATAGAAACATAAATAACTTATATCATATTTATCAGACTCACTAGTGTCACCGTTGTTACAAGTAGTGGTTGTTGTTGCACCAAAAGATTGACTTGCTAATGCTCAATACAACCAATAGAATTATAGAAGACATAGGAGGTAGTTAATCTATGTCACAGATCCTGAGGGGAGCACTGACCATTTTTCCAACAATCACCCCCTCAGCATTACCTGGGGGGATTTGAACTTGTTACCAAGCTCTAATACCAATTATTGGAAATATAATTGGGAAATGTGATACTGAGTGGGGGGTGAATCAGATATCACCTACTAATCCATTTTGATATGAATAAAACTTTTTCATAGCATCAACAATACTTGATCATAACAAAATAACTAACATACTAAATTGCATCCATGAAAGCACTCGTAACACAATAATTTTGGTTACCCAGAAACCCTTGAAAGGTAAAACTGGGGTGGGGATGACACCCACAAATCTTCACTATTGTAGTAATAAATTTTCTCGTTAGGGCTTACAAAATTTGATCAAAACATGATCTACTCTATGAGGGGTCTGCCCTATTAAGAGCTAAAAGACTTATACAGTCTAGCTTGCTAAAGGATTTAAAGCTTACAACAAAGTAAGCACTCGGTTAAGAGATTACAAAATGTCTATTAGGACTACTTGGTTAAGAGATTTACCCTGATACAATGGTTAGAATGTCTTAGTACTTGATCTTTCAGTTTGCACTTTATGCAGATTATAGATCTTCCCTTTACTGTATTGTATTGATCTCTTCTATCAGATTTATCTCTATTCTATCCTTTCACTGCTTAGCTTGGTCACTAGACTCTGTCTGAATACTTCACTTCATTGAATATGCCTTTCTTCTTATTCCCTTCACATTCACTATCCCTCTCTACTACATTTTAGGGTCTAGATCTTATCCTTATATAATCAACAAAACATCTTCATGATTCAAGATTTACGGTTCAGATTAATTCCTTTGGACACTTAAGCCTTACTAATATTTGATTGCCTCTAGGTATTACATAGGGATCAGTGATTTCTAAGTAGATTCGTAGTTACCTCCGTAATTATCTCAACAAACAAAATACAAAACATGAATGTCACCCAAAATGATTTACCTCGATCACTGTGCCAAAACAAACTCTTATGTCATTCCTGGCTAACTCAGCAAATGCAGTTCTTGATACTCGACATTCATTGTACTCAACATATGATGATATTTCTATCACTCAGTAATCATTGCATATATGACTTCTCAAAACTAGACTCGGCATACTACAAAAATACATAGTGACCATAAGTTTACTCGGCAATACTAGTGCTTGGTAAGTAAACATTACATAGCTTGACTTTTACATAATGACTCAGTCGCAGTGATGACTGACCATCATTTCCTAGATAAATCACTAAGTGTGGGTCACTAATAGTCAACAAAACTATAGAGATCTACAATCTCCCCTTTTGACATTAGTGGCAAAAATACTTTGTCATGAGATTACATTTGCATTTTCAAAAAGTATGTAGTATCAGCAAAATACTCCCCCTAAGATATATATAAATTCAAAAAATTTGTTACCTTTCCATTGTCATGTCATGTCGTTTTGATTTCCCCCTTGTTTTTGACACGATGAATCTCTTATGGAGTGGGGATCTCAAAATATCTCTCCAGAAATGGTTTGTGCAGCATCATAACCATCTGTAGTGTAGTTTCCCATCCTCTAGCAGAAACAGTTAAAACTTCAAACTACACTTCTAGCTTGGCAGCTAGATTGATTAGGCTCTTAGTCGTAGAAAGATTAGCAAAGAGCCAAACTTACACATTGAATTCTTTGCAGTCTGGATTGAGTTAAGGTTCTTAGCAAGCTGAGTCAACTGGAGCTCAGCAAGACCATACATGTGTCCTTTCTTAATGATTTTACATGCTTGGTCCACTGCCATACAGGGGACACTGTCCAACGGACTAGATTGGTAGAATTTGTGTGAGATAACCCTAACAACAAAGTTAATTTATGGATTTGTTATGGTGGAGATCATCATTCCATGCTTGTACCATACCGCCTATGTGTTTTCCTAAATATCTTCTTTGCTTGAACACTTCATTGTCCTTTTTCCTTGAATTGTAGGGTATCCAGTAACTTGTTGGGTCATTTCCTTAGTAATCTTCATGGGTCCATCTTTCAGACATAGTTGCATATCGTGTACTCGACTCAACACTATTTTAATCCATTCAACTTTAAAATTCTGTGGGAAATCTAGGGCATGCACTAACCCTTGTTCAACAACTAATTTATACTCCAGCTTCAACACTCCATTAACACATAATGTATCATACACATCCCTGATCTCGCAATCTTCAATTTCCCCAATTTTGCACATGTAACATGACCTAATATCATTCATCATCAACACATTTTCCAGAATTGAAGATAGGGCATCAGACAAATCTCCTTTAATTGTGGTTTCTAAAATTGCCTTAAAAGTCAGCAGCTTGCAAACTTCATTTCTTACCAATTATGTGTTGAAAAATTCCATCCCTTGTTTCTTCACTGTAGCAAATGATGATGATGCCATTTTAATTTAAAATTTCCAAAAAGAAATGTTTTCTCAGTAATATACCTTTTTCCCATAAGTATCATGTAGATGATTTTTGTTGACGACACATTGTAGAGATTTGGAATCATCTTTGACAAATTGGTTGCTCACACTCTGAATCACTCAAAGAAATCTTGATTCACTAGGTGAAATGAAATGAGCAGAATTTTTCCACTTTATAGATTCCAAAAGGTAGAATTAGGGCCTCATAAATGCTCTATACAAAATTTTTAAGTGGAATACAACTGCCTGAGCAAACTCATGCTAACCTCAGCTAACAAAAGCTCGGTCAATATAACCATTATGACATGTAGCTCGGTGTCTATAGCATCTCAGCCATAATAGGTGCTTGGCATACATTGATAACTTGGTCAAAACACTGACGCTTGGCATCAAAATTGAAAATTTCCATTTTTCTTAGATATGTCCTAATGCATCTTTATCTATGCAAATTGGACTTTTGCTCAATCCTTATGTTAGGAACTAATGTAAGATAAAGCATTGTAAAATTTAGTTCCAAAGATACCTTCTATGCTTAGTTAGAAGAAGTCTGATCACCTGATCCATCAAATTGGGTGACCTCAGATGTGTTAGCTTCACTTGTGCTTCCTTCTTCTTTCTTCTTCCATGTCTTGTCCATCTGATTTTTCAATTTTTTATGGATATCTTCATTTTGATTCTAATCATTTCTCAGCATAGGTGATCTACAATCTTTCTTTAGGTGACCTATCTTATTACATTTGTAACATACCATGCTTCCATTCATCTAGCTTTTAGATCTACCTCTGAAATGAGTCTTCATACAATTTTCTCCAATTTGTCCATATTTTCCACAGTAATGACAATTGTACCAAGTGTTATAATCCCAATTGTATGAGTTATTCTTCACGGGAGACTTAGTCTATTCATTTGATGACCATCTAGGTTTAGATTTGCATTCAAATGCTCTATGCCCATACTTCTGACAGTTGAAACAATTGCCTTGAAACTTAGGTGAGGTAGGTGGATTACTAACCTGAGACCTACATTCATGTGTCTGATGTCCATGTTTCTTACAGTTAAAGCAATTCCCATTGAACTTAGGTTTAGAATCAAATTTACCATGTTTTCTTCTGCATATGTTTTTTGTATGTCGTGGCTTTCCACAGTGAGGGCATGTGGGCTTGTTGTTCTTTGGTTTTTCATTCTTATGCTCTCCATTCTTTGATGATTCACCTTCTTTAGTAGATGATGCATGATCATTTAGTCCAAGTCTAGATCTATCACCAGATCTTCAAGAGGACCTTAACAGTTCTTCAAAATATTTTGTAGCTTCATTAGGTTTGTTCATTCTTTCATTTATTTCCTTTTCAGATCTTAGTTCATTCCTCAATTGATCATTCTTGGACCTCAGTTGGTTGATTTCCATATCTTTCTTGCCCAACTCTTGATTAACCAACAGTAGTTGATTTACAATGTCTAGTTGATTATTAGTCAACCTTTTCATGTCACTTGTTCTTTCATCTAGTCTTATTGCAATTTGTCTTTTGTCTTCTTCAGCCATTGTCTTATCATCTTCAGCTTTCTTTTTCTGTTCAACTACTTCACAAAGTCTTACAAATTGAATTTCCTGTTCTCTCCTTAGATTTCTGATGTCATCATTTAGTATGGTGTTTTTCTCTTGTAGCTCTTTTATGGCTTTGTCACTTTCTGCAGAGTTTCCATTATCAAATAGTTCAGTGGTATCTTCCTCTTGATATTGTGACTCATTTTGCTGAATAACAGTTTCTCTCCTTCTGCTCAAGGATTCTTCAGTTCGCTTATGGATACTTCCAGTTGTTGTAATGCCAGCTATACATCAATCTTCTACTTCTCTATGACCTTTCCCAACTTAAAGACTTCCATCTCAAGATCTTTTTCTTCAAGTGGTTAGACTTTCTTATGAGAAACCTTGTAGATCTGATATCAATTATTGGAAGTAGTGGTTGTCATTGCACCAAAAGATTGACCTGTTAATGCCTGATACAACCACTAGACTTATAGAAGACACAGGAGGTGGTTAAGCCATGTCACAAATCCCAAGGGTAGCACTGACCATTTTTCCATTAATTGTCAGTTTCCTCTTCAATAATATAGAAGAATTTCTTACCTTTTTCTTTGTAGCCTTTGTACATTTGGTGGTCTCTTTTATTTTTGTAGTCTTTCTACTTTCTTTCCCTACTCTAATCCTTGTCAAACCTGTCATGGCATCTTAGTACAATATGGCCAACTTTGTTACATGAGAAACATACTATAGCAAGTTTACATTTATATTTCTCTTTTCCTCTTTTTAGCCTTTTTTTCATAAGTTCCTCAAGATCATCTAGTTCCTCATCAGAAGTGTCACTATCACTGTCACTATCACTATCACTTTTCACACACTTTTATTTTTCCTTCTTAGACTTATGTAGAACAATTTATGACTTAAATGTAGACTCAACATTAGGAATAGTGTAGTTATCATAATTAGATAGCTCAAAAATAGTAAACTTACTAGCAAGACTTTCCAGAGCTAGAACATTACCAAGGTTACATCTTGATTCTTGTATTGTAGAAATTATGATAGCATAGATAAGAAGTAAAGTTCTCAATACTTTACCAATAGTTTAGTTTCATCATCAATGTTTCCATTAGCTCCTCTAATATCATTCACTAACTCCTTGATTGTTCTACAATATTGAGCAATATTTTCACCTTCTTGCATTTTCAATTTATCAAAATTACCTCTCAGGCTTTCAGATTTAGCTCTTAGCACATTTGTATCTCCACCATAGATAGTTGCATGAGTTTCCAATATTTTATTTACATTTGTGTAGTCCTTGATGTATTAAAATTCAAGATAGCTTAGGGTAGATGCAATCTCCAACATTGCTTGATTGTGCTCTTGTTTTCCTTTCATCTCCTTGGTAGTAAAAAGTACAACAAGGGTTACATAATCATTTTCCACATAATACTTTGTTGAATCACCAATACCAACTAGATGCAATTTCATCAGACTCTTCCATGCAAGGAAGTTCTCTTTGTTCAACTTTAGTACCTCCTTTTTCTACATCTTGATCATTAGCTTCAAGTACCTTAAAAATTTCTTTCTAAGCACCAACAACTCTGATGCCAATTATTAGAATGATTTATAAAAATAGAGAGGGGTGGGGGGATGAATCAGTTGTTCTCAGGTCCAGATGTACCAATTGAACTTTCTAGCACTTCAACAAAATCATATCTAATCAACAATTCAACTCGGTCTCTATAGCATATATCAGAAATATATAACATACAATCCACTGTGCAAAAGTAATTAACTTGCATAATATAAAACTTTCAACAACATCCACATCAAAATCATTCACACAAATATATAACACTAGGATTTATAGTGGAAACCCAGTTTGGGAAAAACCACTTTGTAACATGCTACTTATTTTCACTCTTCTAAAGTGAGCTCTATGAAAAGCCAACCTTGTCAAAAGTTTACATACATACTGTTAGGTGTGACCCTATTAAAGGATTTAATCACTCTATCAAAAGTGGCTTGGTTAGAGGGATTAAGAGCATCCTATTAGAATGTCACCATTATTAAAGGATTTATACAATGACTATTAGGTAAACTTTGATTAAAGGATTTAGACTGATACAATGGTTAGAAAGTAATAGCAGTTTCTGATCTAAAAAACATACAACTCACTTTATAAATATAGATCCACTTCATACATATATTTTGATTTACTAACCGATGTCTGTTTCCATCTCCATCTCTGATCTACTTGGAATTTTTTTCAAGCAATCAGAACTCTATTGAAATCCTTCACAATTTCACCTTCAACCTTTTACTTAGAATTATCAGTCAATAACATCAACCTCTTTTTCATCCTATGTAACCTCACAATTAGTTTTTCTTTTTACCTCTTTGATTAGGTAGATCAATCTTTTGCTGCTTAATCTCATTTATAGATCTTAGGTCTAGGTCAGATTGATCGATTCCTTCCTACATTATGTTCTTCATCTTTTCCTCTAGATAAAATTCTTAAGTCCTCATAGGAAAATTATTTACCATGCATAAAAAGATCCATACAATTCATTAATAATGTCAACATGCTTTACATATCCCAATAATTCACCTATGTCAGATGGGATTCTCAATTCTTTCTCCAAATGTAAATTACTAACATACAATCTATGAGGCCTCATCCTAACCCATTATAGCACTAATTGACACTTTCGCATTTTGATACTTTGATATATTTTTTGATTTATTCTAACAGAGATTCATGATATTATGTTTTGTGATGATGATTATATTGTGTGGATTACATTTTGATGTAGATTAGGACCTAGGACATAATGTGACTTTAGTTATACATGCTTAGATATGTGACTTGATGAGAAAGACTTAATCATGATTAAATGTGATTATTTCATGGATTATGTTATATGTTAGGAAGTAGCATGGATATTATGTCATGATGATTATGAAGATACTATGTTTAAATATTACTGAATAGAAATTGTAATTAGAAATTGAATTCTGCATATTTATTAATGTTGCTAATTATAAGTTTTATATATATAGATATACATATACATATACATATACATATACATATACATATACATATATCTACATACATACATACACACACACACACACACACACATGTGTGTGTGTGTGTGTGTGTGTGATTTTATTACCTTGGACTACTGATGCTTGATTTTAGTGTGCATGAAAGAAAACCATAGAATTATTTAGAGAATCAGGGCTAAACACATGTGAATTGAGTAAGCCAAAATTTAATCTAATGAAGAGATTGAAACCTTGTTGTAATGTGATCCTTGTTATAAATGTATTTTGAATTTATGTTAATAGTTTAGATTCATGTTGTTAATTGGACATGTCACTTTTGAATTTGATGTGTATTTTATGGTGTCACTCATCACTTGTATTGTCCATGTGGATGGTGACATGTCAATTAGGGCTTGGGCAAGAATCACCTAACCATATACGACATTATACTAATCCCCCTTGCATGTAGATGTCTTGTAGGGATCACATCAAGTTGTAACTCGGATTTGAACTTTAGAGGTACTTTAGAGGGGTCAAAAGTGACCCTAGAGTGTATTTTTGGCCAAAATTAGCTAACCCTAAGGAGGTACCTTGACTTGGGGGCTACTTTTTACCTATGGGGAAGTCAAGATCTCCATTATGGCCCTCCAAAAAGGCTATTTTTCAAAAGTGGCGACAATGGAGATGGCCACATGCATTTGACTTGTTCCACACTCTTTGCTAATCTCACAATTAAGAGGGGGGGACAAGAGGTAAGCCCCAAGGACTAGAGGACATGTCTCATTAATTTCTAGGTCTTGATTACACTTTTGGAGGTCTTTTTAGAGGGTTTGGAGAGACGTAGTGGGTGTTCACCCACTCTCTAATTTTAGATACACTTTGGGTTGGAAAAGGAAAAAGTCAAGCGAAAAGGATAAGGAGCTCTTCTCAACTATCTTCTTGCCATTTTCTTGGACCAAGGTTGGTGAATTCTTACCATGGAGAAATGCTCTTGCATTTTAGTTTTGTAATTTTTTGTTCTAGATGAACATGTAAATCTTGTATGGTGTTCATGTATGCAAATCTTGTTATTGTTGTGTTGGGTTGGGATGCATTTGGATTTTGATTCATTCTTTTTTTTTTTGGTGTGTTGTTCATGGAAGTTGAAGGCATCACTCACCCTTTGGGAAGGGAAGTAGTGGCCTTGGGTGAAGGGGTTATTTGGGATCTCCATTGTAGTGAGAGTCTCTTCTCTTGGAGAAGAGGGAAAATTTCATGGGGTATGGGCTCCATGAAGCCATGTTGTAAATCTTGTATTTGAGAATGGAAATGACAAAAAATTGTACATGGAAGGAATGTCAATATAGCCTTGGAAAGGCATGGAAAACTCTTGTTGGGAATTTGTATTGGTATGGCATTCTCCTCCTTGGAAAAGCCCACCTTCACCCTATCTCAATGGATTATAGAAATCTATTTGTGAAGCCTTGGTTGGGAGTTAAATGTTGTTTTGTTTATCTATGTGTTTGTGATCATTGTGCTGTGCACATGTAACCATTTATTCTTCATTCTCCAAGCTCAGGGGTGGTCTCCTTGAGACCTCAGATGGGAGGTGAGCTCTCCATGGTTTCCCCCTTTTATTTATAGGTTTTAAGGCCATGTCTTTGCAAAGGATAAAGCTTGGGAGAGTTTTATTTTGTGTCTTTGTGGAAGCAAATTTATTGTTGCATTGTTGTAATCATGAAGTGAGAAGACACTCATTTGATTAATATATAAGATTTATTATTGTGATATATATATATCAAGCATACGTGAAATTTACCCTTGTTCATTTTAGATTTGATTCACTGTTGAAAATAAAACAATGTATTTTACTTCTTGAATGTAGAGTTTCATTTGGAAATTAAAAAAAAATGAATATTATTTTATTTCTAAGTTTTAGTTGCAATATAATGAGCTATTGGGATCAATCAAACATTCTCCATTTGGCATTTGATTTGAATATTATGATTGTATGGTGCTTCATGTTGAGGTTTTAAGAAATTAGGAAGTTGAATAAATTAGTAGATTTGGCTGTCATGGGATATGGTATTGAAGGTTTATTTGACCCTATAGTTTAAATAAATAAAATCATTTTTGTGAGTCTTCATATCAAGAGGAACAAACAAAAGCTATCTATCAGGCAAAAAAAATGTAGAAAGTACTATGTGAAAGATAAATAAAAAAAACTAAGTATGAGACTCTCTTATTTCATCAAAAAGAGACCAACAGGTCTCTAGAAAATGTATGGGAAAAATTCGCATACATTTTCCTTTACCACAGTCATTAATAAATCACTTTCCCTCACCCACTTGAAAGAAAAAAATGAAAGTAAAAATAATATAATACTAAGTGTAATAAACTAAAAAAAAAAAAAGGGGGGGATGTGATTAGCCTCTTATAAGTGCAAATTTGAGGGTGGGACCCACCTGGGTCACCACCCCAAAAAGGACCTCTTAAAGGCCTTTTCAAAAAAAAATATTAGTTAAAGAAAAATAGTTATATTAATTAACATTTATAAAAAAAATACCTTTTCAAAAAATGCATGTGTTTTAAAAAAGATTGTTCCTTTCTTTAAAAAAAAAAAACTTTAAAAAAAAATTAATTTGAAAAGGGGAGGGGAGAGGGGGAAACACGTGGACCCCACTCTTCATGGGACCACGTCCCCCACGGGCCCCACGACCTGCCATGGCAGGGCCCCATGCCACGATAGGGTACCGTCCTGCCACGGTAGGGTGATACACTGTCGTGGCAAGGAACCCTGCCACGATAGGTGGGTGGGCCCTACCCTATAGTCCCCTGATGGGACTTAAAAAAAAGGTGAGTGTTTGTTTTATTTATTTATTTTATTTATTTTGTTATTATTTTTATTTATTAATTAATCTGTTAATTAATATTTTATTTTATTTTTGGTTTGTTATTTAGTTTAATTAAATTCTTTAATAATAGTTAATTAGTTAAATTTAATTAGTCAATTAGTTAATAGTTAATTAGCTATGTTTTTAATACATGTATTTAATTTAATTTAATTCATATGTTGTGTTATTATAAATGGGTTAGTATAGTTAATTATTTATAGTATGATGATTTAATGAAATGTTTAGTTGAGCTTAACTTAGTTATGATTTTATCACTAGGTTATATTAATTGGTAAAATTAGTTCAATTAAGTTAAGCTTAACTGTTAGTAAAAATTATAGTTTAGGTTTATTTCTTATAGCATAAATTGGGATTTAAATATGTAGTTTGAACTACATCCTCCTTCAAAGAGGTTTATTTAATTAATTTTATATGTAATTAATTCAGGTCAAGTTATTAGTTGGCTACAATAAATAATTCTTGAAACCATGGTTTAAATATAATAGTCCAAATTAGCACCTTAAGGTCTAAGGAGGAACGAATCTTGATTGGTTAATAATAGAGGTTTCTATATTAAGATTCTAAATATGAACGAATGTAATATTAAACTTGTAGGATAATGAATTTCATATAAGAAATTACTATGAACTTAATCTAATGGAATTATATTTCTTATGAAATCAAGTTTTAGTTTTATGAGCATAGATTCACATGGCCAAGCATGATATGCAGACGAGGTCATATCCCCATAGGAGTGGCATTTGTGCATTCCATTTTTAGGACATCTATTTATAGACTTAGTTGAACCAATTGACTTGATACTCCAACTAACCTAGTAAACCTATGTGACTTCCTTTCTAGTTCTGTTGATTCTCCCTCTGTTAAAAAATTTTTGTTACATTGTTGTGTTTTAGTTTTTGGGCATGACAAGGTCAATATTGTATTCATTTTCTCATTCATCACTACGTATCTCAGTCTTCACTACAAACTTTCTTCCTGGGCAAACACTTTCTTTTCTCAGTAATTTCCTGACACTCGACAATTACTAATGTTCAGTGCCCCTAGATTTACTCAGCATGTATTAGCGCTCGGTCGACACTAACTCACTCAGCTTAAACTAGATTTCTTCACTTTTGGTCAGTTAAGCCTATAATTACATTCGTTCTTCTCACTAGGATAAATAACTCATTACCTTGTAAATGTGCCAACCTATCAAGTACCCATTGAAGTATCACATAACTCAACCTCTCCTTAGGTCCTATTGTTATCTCCTCTTTTCAAATCCTCTTCATCAATCAAAAGATATGGTACTATCCTAAATAGAAAATGCCTTACCAATTAAGGTTTGACATCAATGAAAAATATAACATATGTTTCAATTGTAGTTTTCAATAGATAATGCATGATATAAGAAATGAGTATGAAGACTCCTTTTATTACACTTGAAAATGCATCTTATTTTACCCCATCATTACAATGATAAATGTTTTTGAGCTTATTCTAAAATTCCTAAGAGGATATATTTAATGCATTATCTTGATAGACACATCTTTGGAAAAGAAACTCAAGATGAAAGTCATTTCTCTTACATCCATCTCAAACTCCTTTTCAGCCTCAACATCTAAAGGAAAATTTCTAGAAAAATTATACTCATTAACAAATTTACCCCACACATCAACACCTGTATGCAACAAATAGGTTTGCATCCTTATTATCAAAAAATCATAATCAAAACCATCAAATAAGGGACCTTTTGAACCACATAAACTATCTTGAGCCATAACTAAAAATTATTTGTCAACAAAGACCTACCTAAGGTTGTTAGACCAAGTACAAGGCACTTGGTTTTGATACTACTTGTTGGAATATGAAGATCACTAAGAGGGGGGTAGGGTGGGGGGTGAATTAGTGTTCTATTAAAAAAATTAACATAGAGATATTTTCTCATCAAATGACCTTCAATTCAATATAAGATATATGTGTAGTAAATGATATGGTATCATAAACAAAATAGCATAACGCAAAGCATGAATACACATATAGACCACTTGACATAATATTTTATGGTATAAAATCCCTAAGGGTAAAAATCCACTTCAAGAATCATTTTTATTATTCCTCACTAGAAAGAGTGATGCCTAACATAGTGTACATTAGGGCCTCACTAGAAAAAATAATGCCTCACTAGAAAAAAATGCACAAAATCACCCACTTCCTAGTCATATAATTACAAGAAGATTTCAATACATAGGTACACTATATTTTCATTCTTGATCAATATTACAATATTTTATCATAAAAAATTCAACAAGATTATAAAAAATATTCCTTTCAATACTATATACTCAATGATATCATTATGCTTCTTTCATACAATAACAATGACAAACATGACACCATACTATTGAGGGGTCTTTAATCTCAAAGATATTGTTTTGCATCCTCAATCAAATTTGTAACCTTAATCTTGTCATGCAATTTCTACAAACTGTTACACACATAAATGTCCAATATCATGATAATTATTTGAAGATCAAATAATTAACATTTTTTGAAATACTAATCTTTACCAACTAATACATAGATCCTTGTTGTGACAAAATCACTCTGTCTAGCTATTGCTACATATAGATCTCTTGTTTCCCAAGTGTCAGGAAATTTAGTTTTACTGTATGTCTTTCATCTTTGTAAAGTGAACATTAAATATCATTGTGATGATAAATAATTTCATTATTAAACATAGAGAAGTCCCAAAGTATTATAACTATGATGATTGCTAACACATACGCCAAATTAATAACCTTGAACATGTAGTTAGTAAGCGAATCTTGTCTATCCAAGTGTGCACATATGAATATTTCAGAATACATGTTATTATAAATGATGAAGAACTTTCTAACACCATTCCTTTGACATCCCTAATGATATAATGCAGACACATTATGTCATGCTCCATAAGGGAACTGGGGAAGAGAACAAATATTCTCTTTGTAAAAGAAAACCTAAGTAATAATTTATGAAATTTTTTGAATTTTTAAAAGAATTATATAAAAAAAACATAGATTAACTTAGATTTCTCCAAGGTTCCCTTCTTATTTAATGCACAAATCATTTAAGTCCATATAGTGTACTAACAACTTGATTCACTTCTTAAGCAAACTACATCACAACATTTGTAGATTCTTTATAAAGAAATACAAAGTTCTTTCATTTCAATTGCCATTTAAATCCATCTATATTCCTAAGTATCCTTTATGAACAATATAAATTTTAAAGCATTAATAATAGAATCATCTAAACATTTGACACATTGCAAATATTACATTTGTTTTACTATCTTTTCCTTTATTCATCAATAATGAGAAACATACTACTTTACTTGAAATCTTACAAAATCCCTTTCTCTTCAACATACATCATATACATAAAGTTCATGCTTTCCCTTTTCCATTTTCCTAATTCTACCCATTCCAAAATATCATAAATGAAATACATTAATCATTACATTACATTCATCTCCTCTTGGGAGGTAAAAATAATTTTACATCATGAAAGATTAATACAAGTCTGAATTCTTCATAATTGGAACATTATGCAAGCATGAATCCTTAAGAACTACATCTGCAAAAGGTACCTTGATAAAAAGATTTACCACCTAACCATGTGGATACCAAAAGGCCCACTCCCCCATGCTAGGAGATAAACACCAAGGTCCACAAAGAAGGGATAGCTAGGCCATACCTAGGGTTGGGAAACCTTTCTCAAATAGAAAATTACAAGAAGATCAAAATATCAATCTTTTCCTGAAGGTTCTAAGGCTTGGTAGAAACTCTAAGCAACCAGCTAAGTGAGTGTCATCACATAGCCATCACCCCTTGGGTTGTCCTGGTACTAGCCACTCTGAGCCCCGACCCCCAAGTAGGCACATGCATAACCGAATGCCTTTCATATAGATAAGCACCATTTGATTGTACCTACACATAGGCACATTCTCCCACTCCCATCCATAGCCTTTACTAGCACTAATGGCATGGGTGAGGCATACATTAATATTTTTAGTGTTTGAACCCATTCCCATAAGTTTTAATTAAATTATCACAATAATTCTTCAGTCGGTTATCCTAGTACTAGCCACTTAAGGCCCCATCCCTGCACTAAGAGTCATTCACTTAGTGTTCTTAGGTTTTCTACCCTTAAGTTTTAATTAAATTATCACAATAATTCTTTAGTCGATTATCCTAGTACTAGCCATTTAGGGAGGCCTAGAATGGTCATGATCATCCTAGACAATCCTAAACCCTAATCCTACTTCCTTCACACATCTTGACCCTATTAAAACATCTAAATGCACCATATAATCTCCACCAAACAAGTAATGAACATATATAAAGTTGACACAAAATTCTATATGCCAAAACATGATGCTACATAAAACCTCCCGTGCTTGAAATTTTAACTAAGTCTGAATTAAATTGAAAACTCAAAATCTAGAAGTTGTATCTTAACTCCTATGAAGCTGAAACCTATCTCAAACATCCTGAAAGGTACCTAATTTCTTTATACAAGTATAACTTAATCCAAACATGAGATCAAGACAATACTACATCAGGATTGTATAAACCCTAATCTAAACACGAGAGCAAAACAATACTAACTCGAGATTAAATCAAACTGCACACTGCACATTACATTCATTATACTTCTATAAACAAACCCTAATCCAAAAATGAGATCAAACCAATAATACCTCGGGATTGTATAAACCCTAATCCAAACATGAGAGCAAAACAATACTAACTCGGGATTAAATTAAATTGCACACTACACATTACATTCACCAATCTGCGCGATTGTTTGCAAAATGATAGATAAGGATAGAAAACTACAAAATGACAAAAATATGGATTAATTCAAACTGGACATTGTGCATGTTTCATTCACCAATCTGCGTGATTGTTTGTAGAATGACAAATAATGACAGAAAATTACAAAATGACAAAAATGTGCGTGGACGAAGAAAGGTGGTGTTAAACTAATATGGAATAGTAAGGTTGGAATAATAGTTCTATATCCGAGAAGCACTCATGGACATTCTGAATAAGGAGATACAAGGAGAATACTAAGGAGTCTACAAACTCTTACAAATGTAGAAATATTCATATACATACAACATAGGAAATAATTCCATTTAAACATGATCCTAATCTCCAATCACTAATACAAGCACAATGATATATATATATATATACACACACACACACACACACACATAAACATTCCAAAATTTATGCAGACAACAAAGCACACAGAGAAAACATTCAACCAAACTCTTATCCAATACATATCACAAAGGAGAGTTATCTCTCAAGATGGATTCCAACTTGGAGTCCTGTAGAGATTCGGTTTGATGAAGAAGGATCCAATCCTCTCAATCTCTTCTAGCACTCCTTCAAGTCCATCTAGGTGTAATCTCTAGCCTCTACTAGAAGCAACCAAATGCCAATCTTAGAGAATAATGAATTCTCTCCTCACAAATATAATTTCCTACAAATAAAATACTCAACTATACAATATCTCTTCTTGAATCCAAATTCATATCCAACCCCCTTCTCACATAGGAGATCTCTCTATATATAGATTGGAGGGAGTAGTTGCATGGGTATTCCAACCGATGAAACTATCCACCAGTTATTCGTTAATAATATGGTTTGCAAAACCATTCCCATGAAGGGATAAACAAATTTTATTTAATAAGATTTTAATCTATGTCTCCTAAATTTGAGGATGACAAAATAGATAATAAAGGTTTTATGAATACTTTTACTAACTTGCTATGGTAATTTACCAAAGGCATTTCCGAAATATAAATATAACATAGACTTACCATAGTCTCATAATAATTTCCTTCACATAATTAATTTATTATATAATAATATATATTTATATATGTATTCATAGGCATATGTGTGCACCCATATGCTTATGGTACATATATCATAAGTAAGACACATTATTATTAATATTACAAATATTTAAATAGTAGGAATATTATTATTTAAACCAAATACATTATAATTTAAACCCACTACTAATTCATATCCACAAATATAGTCATGATCTTCATATATATATATATATGTGTGTGTGTGTGTGTGTGTGTGTCCATATTTACTAATGTGAAATAAGAGATTCCTTATACACATAATCCATATGCTGTAAAAAATACAACAGTGAAATATAAGATGAAATATACCACTATTATTAAAACATTTTTTATTATTATTGCCATAGACATTTTGTTATTATGAGTATTATAAAATAATACCATAAAATTCTTTATTATTGATATTAAAATCACATGATTTAATCACATATTAACCTATTCCTAACAATATACGCTAGTACACAAGTAGCTACTAATAAAGATAAATTACTAAATCATACCCTCAAATGAGCAATAATTCACATCAATAATCTAGTAACAAAAAATGAGCATACCATGAAGACAATTAGAGCTACCATACTCAAAACCTCATTCTCAATGAATGCAAAAGACAAGAAACCAGCTACAAGTTCCACAAAACCAACAAACTGAGAGGACACAGAAATACATCATCCACACAAGGGACTGAATCAGGAACTCCCCACCTAAAGGTAAAAGGATCAAAGGCAAAGTTCCTTCTTATGGAACCTTGGTGATATCTCTGTAACAACAACAACGATCAAGGATTTTGAGGGATCACTCAGACCTGTGAAGCCAGGTGGAGACGATACCCGGTACCTACAATCCTGCATCACCAAGAAGAGATACATGTATACATATGGATATACATACAAATAAGATATATGCAAATAGATGACCAGGATTGATACATCGTGTGGATCTCAACTAAGTGAGTAACTGCGACTTCATCCCGAGTCATGAAAACACATCAGACACATATCTATGAAACTTAAAACATCATGATAATGGTTAGATTCAAATCCTTGGGTTAGCTCCATAAAACATATAAAGTTAGATGGTTTTCTCATTTCATAAACATATAAATGATAACCATAAATGAGCATATCAATCATCTGATAAACATATTATCATCCATAAAGCATAAATGTAAATATATAATTCTAACCATCATAATAGAATGTCCAAATCAAAAAGTCCAAGTATCACCATAGGAGAGGGTATTACACATTAAGTCAGTGATATAAAAATAATTTATATATGCTGAGAATAGTATGAAACTTTAGGGTAAAAACACAAAGTTGCATCACGTTTTAGGCTAACTTATCAGCACAACTAAATTTAAGTATTTCTAACTAAAAATTAATTTATGTCAAACATATGGTCTAGCTACATTCATTCTAGGTGAGTTAGATAAGTGCTTCAACTTTTTCAATTGGAAATGTCTATTAAATGCATGTTTTATACCAATTTAGGTCCAATTACCAAAGAAATAAAATTATTTCAGAAAAAATAAAATTCAATAACTTCTACTCTTTTTAATGATATTTTTCAAAAAATATAAAAATACCCTATAGTAAAACATATCACATAAATTCAAAATTTATATTTAACACTAGAGGGGAGAGTTTCTTCAAGAATTTGTAATTTTTCTCCGAATTATGTAGATTTGATGGGGGAAATTTGATGGGAGATGTAAATTGTCAATTTTAGATAAGTTCAACTTTAAGTAGTTATAAGAGAGAAAATATACATCAGAAACCAATTTTTCTTCTTTTTTGCACTCGCCAAACATGTCATATATAAGGAAAATACTAGGTACTACTAGCTAATGATATAGAAAATATAGTAAATATAAAAATGCCAACAAGTGCCAAAATATCAAATACGAAACCAAAAATTCACACATATTATAACTAAAACATCTATATATATACTTGAATAAAATAAATATTTCCAAACCAACATTCATATTTATCTAACAAGTCTTAATATAAATTAATTAAGATTCATATTTAATTAATAATTCATATTAATAATAATAAAATTAATTAATTAATATATATATATATATATATATATATAAAATAATAAACAAAATCTAAATTAAAATTCTATTCTAAAATTTTAAATTTAATTTTAAAAAAAACTTCATATGCAATAAAGGGGAGGGTGTTGGCATTAAGCAGAATTGCCACTAGTGACAACACTTATTTGCGTTCTCAGTGCAAACCGAGCAAACAGTGCAAACCGAGCAGACAGTGCAAACCGAGCAAACAGTGCAAACTGAGCAAACAGTGCAAACCGAGCAGACAGTGCAAACTGAGCAGACAGTGCAAACCGAGCAGACAGTGCAAACCGAGCAAGTTAGTACAAACCGAACAGGACAGTGTAAACCAAGTAACATCATGTCTACCGAGTCACCAGTATTTACCAAGTTCAAAACCTACCGAGTGATCAGTATGAACCGTGCCTTCACTTCTACCGAGTGCATGACGATGCCGAGTAATGCAGTGGACGCCGAGTATCAGAAAGTCACCGAGTCAGTTTGCAGGAACCGTGTAACCATACTTGGGCCGACTTAGTAGCACTTATGTTTATTTGTCAAGCTGACTTTGTAATTGTAATTGTAATTAATTGTTTAAAACTTGTATATAAACAATGTTGTAAAAATGTCAAGAAGCATGTATGAAGAATATATGTGAAAGAGAAAGAAAGGTAGAGATAAGCGAATTACAGAAGGCTTCAGCAGTATAAGGAACAACAAAGACAAATTCATCACAGAAGGTGATCAGTACATCAGCGAATCTCAATCAGCAATCCAGTTGCAAAGCAAGAGATCTACGGTTTCATCCTAATAGGTGAATCAGTACTAAATCCTTTAACCGGGTAGACTTAACAGTCTTTTGTAAAATCTCTTTACTGAGTGCATACTTCATTGTATGTTTTGTAAATCCTTTAACAGGGGGTGGATTTAGTAATCCTTATTGCTCCTAACAGGGCAGATCATCAGAAGTGATCAAATTGTAAGCCTTAACCGGCCAACTTTATTCTGCAGTATTAAAGCTTTGTGGGTTTCATCCCCACCCCAGTTTTACTTTCTTTTGGAAGGTTTCTGGGTAACCAAATCTATGTGTCATTATTGTGAATGCTTTTAAGTTTCATGCTTTCTGTATGCAAAGGTTAAAGTGAATTACATGTTAATACTTCTGTAATTGAAAGAAAATTTGGAGTTACTGATTCACCCCTCCCCTCTCAGTAACTCGGTTAATTCCTAAATATTTCCAACAATTGGTATCAGAGCAGCATTGGTTCTCAAGATAAAGCTTAACTAGCTTGAGCAAAGATCTAGGACAATGGAGGTATTCAAACTGAACAAGGTGATTGAAAATGAAAAGCTAGATCTAGAAATGGCCATAGCTAAACTCAAAGAAGCAAAAGAACATCTTTCCCAATCCCTAAGAAGAAGGAAGGAACTTGCAAATCAGATGAATGATCAGAATTACATTGAAGAAAAGATTGAAGATCTTTTTTCCTCAAATAACTCAGATGAAGCAAACAATGCTGTCAAAGAACTCCTAGAAAAGAATGGGTCTCTGCAAGAAGAAGTGAGAAAATTGAAAAGAGAACAAGAACTACACTCTACAAGATTCTGTGAGATCTTGGAACAAAGAAACAAGTTGAAAGATGAATTAGATGGAAGAAACATTGAAGTCCAAAATAAAACCCTTCAGCTAGAAAACCTAATTGATCAGATCTCTCATACAAATGAGGAAATTCTGAATCTAAGATCAGAAATAGAAAGCACAAGAGAAGAACTAAGATCTGAAAAGGAAATCAATCTAAGATTGGTGGATGACCTAAACGCTGAAAAACAAATCAATGAAGGAATGCTGAAAAGTCAAGAAGACTTGAATCAGCTATATGAGTGAAATCTTCATAGGCAAAAAGGAAAAGCAGGACTTGGATACAAAGGAGAAGGCGAATCTTCTAAGCAAGGTACTCAAAGAAATCAAAAACCTACTTGTAATCATTGTGGTAAAATAGGACATACTTCAAATAAATGTTGGAATAATGAAAAAGCAGAATTCAATGGAAAATGTTACAACTGCAATCAACCTGGTCACAAAGAAAATGAATGCAGGGAAAAACCTAGATTCAGAGGTAATTGTCACAAGTGCAACAAACAGGGTCACAAGGCATCCGAGTGCAGATCCAAGACATTTAATCCAGCAGAACAAATTATGAAAGCAATGTTTGGATGGGACTACAACACCTGGTGTAGATGTCATTACTATGGAGAATATGGACACATTAGCATGAATTGCATAAAACATCATCTAAGGAAAAGAGATACTACCGTAAGATGCTTCAAATGCACTAAACTCAGTCACATAGCCAGAAACTGCATGAATGCTAGTGAAGTTGAAGATGGAAAGAAGAATGAAGCAACTAAGGTCAGGAAACAGGTGAGACAAAAATGGATTCCTAAAGCTACCGAGCAATCCACTCCAAGTAATGGAATGGATGGCTCTACCGACTCAAACTAAATGTCCAAGAAAGCACTGGAACTGTATTCTCATAGACCAATCTCAAGCAGTTCCAGAACCGAATTAAAAGAAAGATCTAAATCAGCATACAAGATGCAGTAAGATCACCGAGCAAGGTCGGTATCAGTCTTCACCGAGCAAGGTCAGTACCCGTCTTTACCGAGCGAGGTCGGAGCAATATGAATTCTCGAATTCACCGAGTTGTGAAGTCTTTACCGAGCAATTAATTCTTAGTGGGTGACAGTCTGTCAGAATTCATACCCTAATTTGTACTGAGCATTAATGACAGAGTTGTAAACAAAAAGCAAGTAATCGAACTCATTCTTCACCGCGAACCTTTAGCACTTTGAGAGCAGAAAATTTCAAGAGCAACCCAGCGATTCAATACTTTTGCAAAAGGAATTTTCTGTGAGCTACCATGGCATCATCCAGCACTTCAGCAAAGAAAGGATCTGATATGTTAGTCCAAGGGGAGTGGAAAGCACCAGATTTCATGATTGTGCCCGCAATTGCAGCAGCCCTAGATCCGAACGGAGCTCAATCTCAGATTCCTCCTAAGGTACTACTTATTAACGATATCTGCAATCATTTCAACTATTCAATTCATGAAATGGGGAACCTAGAACTAGATATTGTGCGTGAAGAACTGTGTGTGGATGGTATTCTGAAACCCGAGCACAAACATCTGGAAGATAAAGGTTTAGTTCACATTGCACATCTACCTCAAAACTTTCGAGATAAATGGGTTAGATACATTCTCAACCGTGTACATGATGGCAAGATTTGGCTTGAGCAACCTATAGAGATCACAAAGAAGATGATTCATCAAATCACCGGTCTTCCCATGTTGAACAAAGCTAAAACTACCAAAACACTAGGTCGGACGGAACTAGAGAAGAAAACCCTAGCCGAGTGGGACGGTAGAGGCATGAAAGTTAGCAGCATTACCGACGTTGAACTGAAGTTTGGTACACACATTATTGCCCATAAGATTTACAGTTCTAGTCGACAGAACAGTGTCTCCTGTGAAGCTATTGACCTAGCATACAAAGTGGTCAAGAATAACTTAACATTTGACCTAGCAGACTTATTGTTAAAGCAGTTTAACAAAAATATGGAAAGCATTAAAACTTCCAAAAACAATCCATGTAAGTTTGGATCCTTATTGGTCTGTTTATTCTTCTATGTTCTGAAATTCTTCCCTTCTAAAGGAAAAGTTGTATGGAGAAAAGATGTGCCAGTCCTCTATGAAATAAATGAATACATCTCAGAAATGGGTGAGAATTTTGAAAGCATCATGGATAATTATTTTGAGTCTTTCAAAGAGAAAATGAATGACAGATTCCGGATTCCACAGAAGTTGGTGGAAGATTACAAAGATGACATTTGTTTTATGGTGGATTGTGATAATGTATATATTCAAGCAGTTAAACCAAGGACTGTATATGTAAAACCTCTTCCTTATGAGGTAAATATTGATGAAACCAAGGATATCATTGAAGCTCTTCTTAATCAGCCTGTCAATCCCAAAGCTCCATATTTTGGAACATATGATGAAGCTAAGGTGAGAATTGAACTAAGCATAAAGCTTCCACAGGCGGTAAACAAAGGAAAGAAGAGGATAGCCAAAATGCAAATGATAACCGAGGACAAAGAAGAAAAAGATGAAGAAGAAGAGGAAAAGGATGAGAAAACAGAGGAACCAGAACCTGCAAAGAAGAAAGGAAAGGTATTTATCACTAAGGCACCTAAGCCTCCTACTACTGTATTTACAAGGAGAAATACAAGAGGCAAGGCAGACAAGGCAGATAAAGACATAGTATTCAAAAGGTCTCCTCTAAACCTTCAAGAAAAGCTCAAACTCTTTAGAGATGGATCAGGATCTGGAGTAAGTAACATAAAATCCTTAAAATATGAAACCAGATCGGAAGCAGAACAGAAGGAAATAGAAGATGCTGTTATTGAAAAGATGGGACAGTGGAAATACTCTCCTGAAGAAATTGCCCCACAGGTTCTAGCAGTTCTATTAAATCCAATAAAAATGAGATGGAGCAATGCAAAGCAAACGGTGATAGACATATTTGATCAAAACCTGAGACAGTTGATGCCAAGCTTGAAAAATGATGAAGTAAAGAAGGCATTAAAAGAAAATGAAAATAAGATGACATTGAAGTTCAATACTTGTTTGATTTTGATCAACAATATTGAATCGGTTGTGAAGACTGCAAATGCTACATGGAAGAGCATATACCACCTTCACCAACCGAGTATTGAAATAGTCATAATAAAAGATATTAAAGATGACAGTGATGAACAAGAAGAAGACACTGAGGTAGATGATACTGTGAGGATAGCAACAGAAGTCATTGCATCCCTTCCTACCTCTCCAGTAAAAGTTTCTACATCCAGCCCGGAGACACCTTCAAGCATGGTTGTGACAACTTCCACATTTGTCCAATCATCCTTAGCAACAACAGAAGCAGCTACCATTTCTTTTACCGAGCTGCAGTCTCCTGCATCATCGAGTTTTCCAGCAGTAAGTTTTCCAGTTTTTGAATCTTCAAGTGTAAATATTTTATGTTCTCCAGTAGAAAGCATACCAGTCTCTATAGCCAGCCCTACTTTATCTACTGTCACTACTACCAAAGCATTAAGTACAGATAAGCCTAAGGCTCTACCGAGTATAAAATTTTTGGGTAAAAATATAGTAGAGGATATAGACCTAGATGAAGAGATAGAAATTCCTACATTAGATTTTGCAAATCTATCAGCAGACCAAATGCAAAATATAGGTGAGATCCTCCAAAGGAAAGAAAAACAAAAGAAACTTAAAGAGGAGAGAGACAAGGAATATCAAATCATCAAGGATGCTAAGGACATTTTGTCTGATGCATTAGGCATTAAAGTAGACTCCTCCCAACATGTTTTGTTACAATTAGCAGAAGCAGTTGAGAAATACAATGAGGATTCATCTGGGACAGAAAAGTTAGTTGAAAGAGCCGAGAAGAGATTCAACAATAAAGTGCTTGAGCACATTTCTCAGCACATAGCTATTAACCAAGTGGAATTGTCTTCAGTTTTGTCTAACATTGAATCTATCTATTCAAATGCTACCTCTCTTTTGGCCAGATTGTGCAATATTGCCGAGTTCACAAAGGATGTTAAGGATAAAATGAATAAAATGGATGAGGATATGAAGATTAGCATACAGAAGCTGCAACTTGAACCAAGTTCAAGCTCTACTCATCACATGAAAATCTCACACCTATCAAATATGCAGTCTGATCTACTGAAAGAAGACACAAGGATCCGGTCCACACTGCTAGACATCCAACACATGATCCTTCCCATCATGAATACAATGTATAAGCACATTGAACATTCCAAAACATTGATTCATGACAATCAGTTCTCTATAGCAGATCACATGATTGAACTCTCTACAGAAGTCCAAATTGCTATACAAACATGTAAGATCCTGCAAGAAAGTTGGGATAGAACCCTAGCACTAATAATGAAGGTACATTCTGATTTTCTATCAAATTTTGGATTCTCTCTGTAAATAACTTGTATATGCACCTTTGGCATTATCGTCAAAAAGGGGGAGATATGTATAGAAGGAGAGATATGTATAGAAGAAAATTTGTATAAGAAACAGTTAGCACATTGAAAGGGGGAGATAATGTATAAAGCCCTATAACAAAGACAAATTTTGAAAAATCAAAATAAAACTCAGCATGATTCGTGTATATAAGTTTTGGCCAATAAGTGTTTTTGTCACTAATGCCAAAGGGGGAGATTGTTGGAATTAAGCAGAATTGCCACTAGTGACAACACTTATTTGCATTCTCAGTGCAAACTGAGCAAACAGTGCAAACCGAGCAGACAGTGCAAACCGAGCAAACAGTGCAAATTGAGCAAACAGTGCAAACCGAGCAGACAGTGCAAACTGAGGAAGTTAGTACAAACTGAACAGGATAGTGTAAACCGAGTAACATCATGTCTACCGAGTCACCAGTATTTACCAAGTTCAAAACCTACCAAGTGATCAGTATGAACCGTGCCTTCACTTCTACCGAGTGCATGACGATGCCGAGTAATGCAGTGGACGCCGAGTATCAGAAAGTCACCGAGTCAGTTTGCAGGAACCGTGTAACCATACTTGGGCCGACTTAGTAGCACTTGTGTTTATTTTTCAAGCCGACTTTGTAATTGTAATTGTAATTAATTGTTTAAAACTTGTATATAAACAATGTTGTAAAAATGTCAAGAAGCATGTATGAAGAATATATGTGAAAGAGAAAGAAAGGCAGAGATAAGCGAATTACAGAAGGCTTCAGCAGTATAAGGAACAGCAAAGACAAATTCATCACAGAAGGTGATCAGTACATCAGCGAATCTCAATCAGCAATCCAGTTGCAAAGCAAGAGATCTACTGTTTCATCCTAACAGGTGAATCAGTACTAAATCCTTTAACCGGGTAGACTTAACAGTCTTTTGTAAAATCTCTTTACCGAGTGCATACTTCATTGTATGTTTTGTAAATCCTTTAACAGGGTGGATTTAGCAATCCTTATTGCTCCTAACAGGGCAGATCATCAGAAGTGATCAAATTGTAAGCCTTAACCGGCCAACTTTATTTTACAGTATTAAAGCTTTGTGGGTTTCATCCCCACCCCAGTTTTACTTTCTTTTGGAAGGTTTCTGGGTAACCAAATCTATGTGTCATTATTGTGAATGCTTTTAAGTTTCATGCTTTCTGTATGCAAAGGTTAAAGTGAATTACATGTTAATACTTCTGTAATTGAAAGAAAATTTGGAGTTATTGATTCACCCCTCCCCTCTCAGTAACTCGGTTAATTCCTGAATATTTCCAACAGAGGGGTGGTGGGATACGGTCCCACCCCTATTGTCATAGGTAGTAACTTCTATGACAGCTTAGGCTGTTGTGAGCAACCAAGCTAATATGATAGATTAGCCTACTGACAACAACTTTGAGCTAACTGGGGGTAGGGGGAGGAAACCCCGACACCTCGTTAATTTATAATTCATATTTTTAAAATTTTATTTTTTTAGTTTTTCTAAATTTATGACAAAAAATGTACCATGTCAATTTTTTTATAAAAAAAAAAAGAATTCAATAAACGACAATTCTTTTTTTATTTTCTAATTGATTTTCATTCAATGTGGACTAGCATTTTTTAATAAGACTTTCACATAAAAACCATATTTATATGTGTGTGTGTGTGTGTGTGTGTGTGTGTGTGTGTGTGTGTGTGTGATCTGATTTATAAAACCAAATTACAATACTTGGTGTGATACCTACAGTATTGTAAAATTCAACATAAAAATAGAGAAGATTAACAAAAAGATTCCAAGCCAAAACTTGATCCATTCTATTCGAATATTGAAGTTTATACAAATATGATGAATCCCAAGGGTCACAACAATCCCTTCGTAATGAAATGAAGAGTCATCATAATGTTTTGAACCATCAAAATTTATCAAAAAAACTATATATAAAAATTAGGTCCACTTGGAGAAGGCATAACTTTCTAGTCCTAGCTCCGAATTGTGAACCGTTAAATTTGTTGGAAAGGTATTCAAGAAATATCAAATCAAATTTTGAATGCAATACTCTATTGAAACCTTCAAGAACAATCCAAGCCCAAAAATTCTCTGAAGACCCTAGAAAATGCAGTTTACTGAAACATAAACAAATTTGAAAAAATAAATAGATTTTTAGTATTTTCCCAATTTAATCCTGATTTGTGTGTGTGTGTGTGTGCATACAATTATATATCAATTAAATATCCATGCAAATTATTGAGTAAAAATATCTATCAACTTTGGGTAAACACCCTAACTGTGAAAACTCATACGTTTTCGTAAAGTATCTTCCTAGTTTTTCAAACAATCCCAACAGAATACCAGATATATTTTTGACATCAAAACTAATTTGAAAACTCCCCTAAAATAAACTTGATTAAAACATAAAAGCATTTTTCAATTCATTGAGTTTAAACAATTCCAAGCTCGAAGAAAATAATCTTTTCAAAGAAAGGATTTTACAAAAAAAAAGATTTTAAAATGCTACCTCAACCAACACCTGAATTCAGAGACAAGAAGAATCAAGTTCAACCTAGACAAAATTTCAATCTTTCAATAATTTTTCCAAATTCACCCAAGAGAGCTCCTCCAAAACCTGATAGACATAATGAAAAGAATAACCCAAAAACCTCTCATAAAGAAAGTCTATTCCACCTAGGGTTTCTAGAACATGCAATTCTTAAAAATCATAACTTAACTCTCCACCTAGTTTTTATCAAACCCTTTTTGCATGATTACTTATAACTTAATAATAAAATATGCACTTTTCCAATAACCAACTTCTAAGTCAACTTTAACTTAAATTTCTAATTCAATTTTATTAAACTAAATGTGCAACTTAAATTGCATATTAATATTTTAGCATATTAAAAATTATGTAATTATAATTAAATATTAAATAAATCAATTATGCCTATAATTTTATATTTGGATTTAATAATTAATTAAATCCTTTAATTCCAAATTAGACTTTTAATTAAGTCTTTTAATAAATAAACATACTTAATTAAATCTCAATAATTAAATATCCTTATATCTAATATTCCCATATTCATAAAATATAATTATTCTAATATCATAATGAATCTTAATTTAATTATTTTAAATAAAATAATCCACACAACAAACCCAGTAGACTCATAACACACAAAAATCAACTAACTCAACTATCAAACAAACTTTAAGGAAGGGCTCAAGAATTCACATCACCTTGATGAATTCAGATGGGTAGAAAAATAGATACTTGTCCATTATTTTAGGATAATCAATGAAGTTTGGGTTGGGATTTGGATCAGTATGTTATCTCCCCTCTCTTACTATTGAGATATTGTGATAGGGCATGTTCTTCTTGAAAATTTAGTGAAGTCGATGTCTGATACCTACAAACCTAAATAAAAACAAGCATGTACATATGTGTATAAATATATAACAAACAATGGCATAGATCAACTCGATTGTGTTGATCTTGCAAGAAAGTAACTATAATTTTGTCTCTCAATCATATCAGGCACATTAAATAGAATTATAAAACATACACACCAACCATACACATGCAAGTATGGGGTTAGTAAAACCATAAGCATCAATGACATCCTGACATATAACTCAGGATCATAAAATTGTTAGAAAGTAAAGTCCACCAAGATAACTGAGAGAGGGGGGGGGGGGGGGGGGGTGAATCAGTTATCATATAAATAAAGCTTTTATCAACTTTAACATATTTTAACCAAGTAAGCAATGTGACAAACAACCATAGAAAGATATACATACACAACAACACAATAACACAAGATATGTTGACTAGGGAACCTCTTGATCAAAGAGTAAACCCCGGTGGGAGTGATGCCCACAAAAGATGCACTAATATGAAATTTCCTTGTGAGAGGATGGATTCTTAAGAAATACGTTCAATACATATTAGTCCCTTCTAGGAGACTTTGAATTCCTGCTAAAAGATTCTAACCCTGTTAGGAGTTATGGAAGGCAAAAGGACCCACTGCCCAAAAAGCTTCAGGTGCAAGATCACGGAACACACTATCCAACTGATCTCTATATTATTCAATAGAATAATATCAAAAGATTACTGATTACAACAACCTAACACTTCTCCTTTGACTTCGCCAAACTGTACCAACTACTTCAACAAATCTTAATACCAAATCTTTGTACTTCGCATATCCTCTTTCAACAAGTATTGCACAATTCTATAATTCACTTTCACATTATTAAATTTCAATTACACATTACAATACGGAAAAAATTCTTCCTTTATACAACACTCAAATAATTACAAATGAGTTGGCATACAAATTACAAAATAAAATCTTTCACACGTTACATAAAATATTTCATAATTACATAAAATTGTCGGTTGCCAATAAAGATAACTCTTCACTCATGTGACCTTTGACCTTTTTATCACATCCATGTCACAATTATCATGTCTTCATCATCTATTCAACTTTTCATGCTCACATTCTATCCTGATTAGGAGATATCATCTGATTTCCAAAAACTGCTACTCACGAACACTGCCTGAATACTGCTTCCATTGAATTACACATAACTATCATGAATAAATGACTTTTTTTACATGCTCAACATGATCTTATAGAACATCATAGAGTAAGTTCTCAACTCCACATAGCTTTATCTTTAATATTCCATGTGCGCTAACTCAAACACTGGCTTCTTCTCTACTGAACTTCAGTAGATCACTGTGTTGACATCAATGACAATCACAATCATGAATGTAACAAAAAATGCTACAGAATGGTTGTGAATACTCCCCCATAGGATATATTCAACATTCATTCCTAACAATCTCCCCCTTTGACATTTATGGAATCATAGATGAAAAAACATCCAATTTCCACGATTACCAACATTGCAACACTACTGCTCTAAAAATACTTCAAATCCTCTTCATCAATCAAATCTTGCTTCATTTTCCTATTCATCTCTTTTTAGTTTTCCATTTTATATTTCTTGTAACATTTTCCCTTAGATTCTCTTCAATAGGTAGTTTTTTCATGTATCCTTCTCCCCCATTGACATTAATGACAAATGCTTCATCACTATGTCAACAACAACTTCAATGTCAAAAGATACTTTTCAAAAAATACATTCACTAGAGTCCTCATGACTCAACTTAGATACACATACTCCCCCATAGAGGAAGTACCAACATCTGGTCCACAAGAAAGATAAGGCTCATATACCACTAGATGGATGCAACCATATGCATCACTTCTCAAAAGTAGGTTGGGGTATAACCCTAAGCATACCTCTCAAATACATAAATGTATCCGTAGGCAAAGGCTTTGTAAATATATCTGCAATATGCTCTTTTGTGCTTATAAATTCCAATCTAACTTATTTTTCTACCACTTTCTCTCTCACTACATGATACTTTATCTCTATATGCTTTGTCTTAGAATGTAGTACAAGATTCTTAGACATACTAATGGTGCTGGTGTTATCACAATGTATAACAACAGCTTCAACAAATTTTATTCCAATATCCTTCAGCATTTGTTTCATCCAAATTATCTGATCACAATTGTTTGTTGTTGCCACATATTCTACTTTTGTTGTGCTCTCTGAAATACAACTCTGCTTCTTGCTTAGCCAAGAAACTAATCTTCCTCCAAGGAAAAATGCTCCACCACTTGTGCTCTTTTTGTCATTAACACTACCTCCCCAATTTGCATCTGTATATGCACATAGGGTAAATTCATTAGATTTTTCATACCACAATCCATATTCAATTGTGCCTCTTAAGTACCTAAGTATCTTTTTTACTCCTGCATAATGTGATTCACTAGGATCAGCTTGAAATCTTGCTACAATTCCAAGTGCATGTGATATATCAGGTCTTGTATGAGTTAAATATTGCAATCCTCCAGTCATAGATCTATACTTCTTTTGTTAAACTGCAAGAGTTTTATATGTGCTAGATAACTTTTGTTTGGTTACCATAGGTGTTCCAACTAGTTTGCATTTCTCCATTCCAAATCTCTTTAACAAGTCATTCAAGTACTTTGTTTGACTTACAAAGATACCATCAGTATTCTGTGTTATCTACAATCCTAAAAAATATTTCATCTCACCAATCATACTCATTTCAAATTCAATCTTCATTTCATATGCAAATTTATCACTGCCTTCATCTTCTCCTCCAAATATCATCAACAAAGATAACTACAACCAACAAACCATTTTCAATTTCTTTTGTGTACAAGTTGTTGTCTGTCGTGCCTTTAGTAAATCTTAATTTTATCAAATACTTATCAAGTCTTGCATACCAAGTTCTAGGTGCTTGTTTCAATCCATATAAAGCTTTCTTGAACTTACATACCATATCTCCTTCATCAGTTAAAGGAAAACCTTCAGGCTACTCAGTAAAAACTTCTTCTTCTAACTCTCCATTCAAAAATGATGACTTCACATCCATCTGATACACTTTGAATTTCTTATAAGCTACATAAGCCAAAAACATTCTTATTGCATCAATTCTTTCTACTGGTACAAAATTTTCTTCATAGTCAATTTCTTCTTGTTGTGAGTATCCTTTATATACAAATCTTGCTTTATTTATTACAAATTCTCCTTGTTCATTCATCTTGTTCCTGAATACCCATTTAGTTCCTATAACATTCTTACATTTAGGCCTAGGGACCAATTCCCAATTTTTATTCTTTTCAATTTGATCTAGTTCTTCCTTCATAGTTTTAATCCAATGTTCATCTTCACATGTTTCACTAGTAGACTTAGGTTCAATTTGAGAAATTAAACACAATTGTTCTTGTACCTTATTTCATGTCAGAAATCCTCTATCTATACTTCCAATAATCTTCTCAACATGATGATTTCTTGATAGGTTCCTGTTAGGTGTCACTGTCTTAGTACTTGTTTTAGCTGTAGGTTCATTAATGTTTTCTTCAATGTAGCTTTCATTCAGCAAATCACTGTCAGTTTCATAAAATAATCTTGCATTCTCTAGATTAGTTATAGGATGAGTTCCTTCATCTGATTCATAATCAAGCATTCTTTCCTAAATTTTGAACTTTTCATCAACTTTAACATTTGCGCTCTCAACAATAGTCTTAGTTCTTTTATTATAACATCTATAATCTTTTCTCTTTAATGAATATCCAATAAATATACCTTCATCACTTCTAGGGTCAAACTCTCCAATGTCATCATCTCTCTTAATATAACCTTTTCTTCCAAAAACTCTAAAATACTTAACTGATGGTGCATGTCCAAACCATAGTTCATAAGGTGTCTTGTCTGTATCTACTCTGATTTGTACATTATTCATTGTATACACTATTGTGTTCATTAATTCTCTCCAAAATATCTTCACTAAATAATTTTCAAATAACATGGCTCTTGTTGCTTCAGTCATTGACCTATTTCTTCTTTCTACAATACCATTTTGTTCAAGTGTCCTAGGGGCTAAAAGTTGTCTCTTAATGCCATTCACTTCACAAAAAATATTAAATTCTTTTGAAGTAAATTCTCCACCTCTATCTGATCTCAAACATTTAATCTTCATTCCAAATTCATTCTCAACATTGTTGTTAATAATTTTAAACTTATCAAATGCTTCATACTTTTCTTTAAGAAATGAAATCCACATCATTCTTGTAAAATCATCAACAAGAATCATAAAATACCTTTTTCCATAGAATCCTCTAGTCCTTGTGGGACCGCTCAAATCTGTATGAACAATTTCCAACTTCTCTATTGTTGTGAACTTCTTGTTGGGAAATGAGCTTCTCTTATGCTTAGCCATCACTTTCCTTGCAAATCATGTTAGTAGGTTTCATAATCTTAGGCAAATCTCTTACTGCAAGTGTAGTACTTACTTTCACAATATTATCAAAGTTTATATGAAAAAATATTTTTTGCCATAACCAACTGTCATCAATCTTAATAATCAAGCATGTTATCTTAGTAGGATTCAACTGAAATACATTACCTTTGGTTATTGATCTAGTACCAATCAAATTACCATCCTTGTCTTTGATTACACAAGTTTTCTTAGTAAACCAAACTTGATATCACTTATCAACTACTTGTCCAACACTCAAAAGGTTATGTTTCAATCCATCCACAAAGTAAATAACATTAGTATTAGTCTTTCCATCAAGAGTAATAGGTCCTATACCTTTTATCAAACAAGGTGCATTATTTCCAACTCTAGCAACTCATCCATCATAATTGTTAAACTTTATGAATTTCTTCATGTCTCCAGTCATATGACATGAACAACCACTATCTCTAATCCAATCAGCTTTCTTTTCTACTTGAGAAAATAAAGCTTTCTCTTCCTTAACTTTTATTTCAGGATTTTCCTCTTTTATTGCTATAAATCCTATATCATCATTCTCATTATCACTTTCACTTAGAGAT
Source organism: Chamaecyparis obtusa (assembly GCA_027943335.1). Taxonomy (NCBI): domain Eukaryota; kingdom Viridiplantae; phylum Streptophyta; class Pinopsida; order Cupressales; family Cupressaceae; genus Chamaecyparis; species Chamaecyparis obtusa. The sequence goes on along the minus strand of BSBK01010233.1, from coordinate 57,201 downwards.
TTCTCCATACTAGCTTCAAATTCTTCATCATTAGCATAATAACATTCTTTAGATCTTCTAGGTTTAAAGTTCTTTCTATACTTCTTTACTCTCTTAGGATATTTAGATGCAAAATGACCATATTCTTGACAAGTCCAACATTTAATGATTTTCTTACCGTCTGGTTCTCTTTTCACAAGGCAACACCTTCGTTAATCTTTATGTCTTCTTCATTCCTAGTTCTGCTACTACTAGCATAATCTCCACTCACACTCATGCTTCTTGACAAAGTAGGGCAAATACTAAGTGCATTGAATGTTGTCTCCATTCTAGGTAAATCTGTTGATTGCCTCAAGTTCATTTCTATTGCTTCTAATCTTCCAAGAAGGGTTTCTTTGGTGAAGTTATCAATACAAGGTATAACTTTTTCAATCATCTCCATTATCTGCTTAAATGCAGGAGTTAATGTCCTTAGAATTTTCCATATCACTTCATTCTCTGTCTTGATTCCTTCACAAGATTTTATACCTGCAACAATTTCTGACATTCTACAAATATAGATTCTAATAGATTCATCTTCCATCATTCTTATATCTTCAAATGCACATATCAAGTTATGTAATATGACTTTCTTTGCATTTTCATCACCTTCAAAATTAGATTGTAAAGGTAACCAAATTTCATGAGATGTTTTTAGATATTTTACCCGATTGTACTCATTTTTTGGAGGGCTGACAAAAGTGCTTCTCTAGAAAGTATGTTACACTTGAATAGATCTCTTTCCTTAGTAGTACATTCATCAATCTTGTCTTCATCAATGATAGTCTTCTAGTTCTTTGTAATTAACCAATATCCTAGTCCTAAACAAAGTAGGTGTATCTTCATCTTTTCTTTCTAGCTATCAAAATTTACTCCATCAAACTTAGGGCTTTCTTTCCTGAAATGACTCACCATAGATCTATGTAATCTGTTAAACCTTTCCTTCAAGGACCTATTTCTCTGATACAAATTGTTAGAAAGTAAAGTCCACCAAGATAACTAAGAGGGGGGGTTGAATCAATGATCAGATAAATACAACTTTCATCAACTTTAACAGATTTTAATCAAGTAAGAAATGTGATCAATAACCATAGAAAGATATACATACACAATAACACAATAACATAAGATATGTCGACTACAAAACCTCTTGATCAAAGAGTAAACCCCAGTGGGAATGATGCCCACAAAAGATGCACAAATATGAAATTTCCTTGTGAGAGGATGGACTATGTTAGGAGTCTTATGAAATACATTCAGTACATATTAGTCCCTGCTAGGATACTTTCAATCCCTGCTAAAAGATTCTAATTCTGTTAGGAGTTATGGAAGACAAAAAGACCCACTGCCCAAAAAACTTCAGGTGCAAGATCATTGAACACACTATCCAATTGGTCTCTATATTATTCAACATAATAATATCAAAAGATTACTGATCTCAACAACTTAACACTTCTCCTCTGACTTTTCCAAACTACACCAACTACTTCATCAGATCTCAATACCAGATCTTTGTACTTTGCATATCCTCTTTCAACAAGTATTGCACAATTCCCAATTCACTTTCACAATATTACATTTGAATTACACATTACAATAAGAAAAAAATTCCTTCCTTTATACCATACTCAAATAATTACAAATGAGTCAACATACAAATTACAAAATAAAATCCTCCACATGTTACATAAAATATTCCATAATTACATAAAACTATCGGCATCCAATTAAGATAAATCTTCACTCATGTGACCTCTAACCTTTTTGTCTCATCCACATAAAAACTATCATGTCTTCATAATCTTTTCAACTTCGCATGCTTAGATTCTATCCTGATTAGGAGATACCATCCGATTTCCAAAAACCACTACTCAGGAAGACTGCCTAAATACTGCTTCCACTAAATTACACATAACTGTCATGAATAAATGAATTTATGTTTGCACTCTTAACGATGATCTTATAGAACATCATAGAGTAATTTCTCAAGTCCGCATAGCTTGATCTTCAATATTCCATGTGCGCTAACTCAAACACTGTCTGCTTCTCTGCTGAACTTTAGTAGATCACTATGTTGACATCAATGACAATCACAGTCATGAATGCAACAACAACTGCTATAGAATTGCTACAAATACTCCCTCATAGGATATATTAAGCATTCATTCCTAACAAAAATAACCATAGCTTCTTTTACAACTTATTGGGATGCATCAAGACTACGAGATTTATATCTCTATTTTTTTTAGGCTTCCAAGAGTGAGCCTAATTTTTGGGTAGGTGGATATAATACCCCTCCCATAGTTTTCTTTTCAATTTTTTTTGCCAAACCCTTTTAGGCCGCTTTCAATTGTGTGTTGATTATTTTAGAGATACTTGAGAATATAAATGTATGATATTACATTGGATAATTGTGAGATATCATGTGTTTACAATTAGATGTTTTTGGTTATTTTCATGTTGATTAAATTTTCAAATAATAATTTTCATATATATATATATATATATATATATATATATATATATATATATATATATATATATATATATATATATATATATATATATATATATATATATATATATATATATATATCATATCATTATTTGAAAATTTAATCAACATGAAAATAACCAAAAACATCTAACTGTAAACACATGATATCTCACAATTATCCAATGTAATATCATACATTTATATTCTCAAGTATCTCTAAAATAATCAACACACAATTGAAAGCGGCCTAAAAGGGTTTGGCAAAAAAAATTGAAAAGAAAACTATGGGAGGGGTATTATATCCACCTCCCCAAAAATTAGGCTCACTCTTGGAAGCCTAAAAAAAATAGAGATATAAATCTCGTAGTCTTGATGCATCCCAATAAGTTGTAAAAGAATCAATATACAGGTCCCATTGGCTGTTTCCTACTCCATGGAATGAACTTTGTAGATTTGTTCCGGGTAAAAGAACAATAAGTTGTCACCCTTTTACAAAGGAAAAGGCTAACAAAATCAAAGTTGTCCAACTTTAATAGTATAAAACTAACATTTATGTTTGGAATTTGGAGATGATGTAAACTAATTAAATGTGATAAAATGGATGAATTTTATGATTAATATTTTTAATAATTTTTTTGAATAAGAACTGATATGTTTTTTTAATTTTTAAAGACTATTTTTCAGTTGTTGAAAAATGCTGAAAATTAGGGGTTTAGTTCCCACCAAAAAATTATATGTAAATAAACATTTTTTCTCCTAATTTCAAAATATGTCATAAATGAAATATATAGCTAGTGCATGAAGAAATAAAAATTGGTTTGTGACCTATATTTTCTCTTTTATAACAATTCAAATTCTAACTCACTAAAATCAACAATTTTGATCTCGCAACATATTTTTCATAACAAATCTATCCCAATCAAAAAGAGAAATATATATTCTTGAAGAGGACTCTCTCCTCTAGTGCACCATATGTTTTTCAAATTTATTTAATATGATTTACTATTTTTTTCTCTTTGAATCAACAGCTCCTTGATTGTTAAAATACCTACTCGCAATATTTTTTAATTATGATAAACTCTGTCTAATTAAAACACTATAAAATCTATATCAAGATATTCTTGACTCTGATCTCTACAAAATGGTATTTTTATATTTTTGAAAAAATATCATTAAAAAGCTTATGAGTTATTGAAATGCCACTTTTCTAAAATAATTTTATTTTTATGGTAATTGGACCCAAAGTGGTATAAAACATGCATTTAATAGATATTTCTAATCGGAAAAGTTAAAGCACTTATCTAAGTGAGCTAGAATGAATCTAGAGCTAGACTATATGTTTGACCAAAATTAATTTTTAGTTAGAAATAATAAAATTCAGCTGTGCTAATAAGTTAGCCTAAAAGGTGACACTTGATTGTGCTTTTACCCTTCCCTATTGTGAACACCCTATGGGATCTACCAATATCCCCAATTGTAGGTGTTACCCAAATTTTCCCTGTGGATGCAAATTTGGCTGAAAACCATACCCAGGCCTCTATTTTTATCTTGCCTATCATCCCTAAAATTTTCATGGATTTATCCCCTATTCTCTGGCCTCTACAAATTTTTTATCTCCCTGGTCTACAATTAAAAAATTCATAAAACTAGCTGTTATATCCAAATGCTCCAAAAGGCACTAAAATACGCTAAGCCTTGTTATAATTTGTAGTTACTTTATCTCAGCCACTTAAGTCCCTTCAATTTCCATGTGCTTTTTAAAATCCTTCAGTCGCCAAGTCTCCAATTCCCAGCGGTTAACCCCTTAACACTCAGCGATCCTGCAACCGGTTACCATTCTGATTGGCGGTCTCAGATCGGTGGCCAGGTCAAGATTCTAGATTTAATGGTTGTCACATGATCTGATGGCCCCAAAATATTCCATGAGATCTTGTGACGACCGCCGATCTTCCTCTCTGTAGAAGTTCATCTTGTCAGTGGGAGCGGTGCCACCTCATCCGATTTGGTAGCTAATGATTCGTCAGCGGTGTCTGATTTAGCAGGTTGACAGTGGGGCCATCTTCTTTGGCGGGTTAAGTTCTGACTTAATCATGTGGTCATCATTATACTAGAGGCTCAAGATGTGACCTAGTTAATCTGGTAGTATATTGACAGTCGTTGATCCTCCTGCATTGTCAGAGCTTCTGACAGTGGGTCCTGTGTCAGGAAAATGTGCAATGTGGATCGGTTTGGTAGCTTGTGATTGGTCATTTGACAGTACAATTGGTGTCTATCAGTGGGGCCAAGTATCTACAGATGTGTTAGAAGAAGTTATATCTACGGTAGTCGCATGATCGCAAGGAATATTCAGAAGTCATGTGATCATGCGACTACCATTAGATTGGCATCTCAGTCAGTGGGTCCATTGTTAGAGGACTGTCGAGGTGTATGCTGATGAAGTAGGTCAGAATGAATGAAAGTATGCAATGTGTATGTTGTCAGTGGGCCCATGGGTTCAAGGGTTTCTAAAGAGGTTAACGCATGATCAGATCTCACAGCTATCATTATACCGGAGATCCAAAAAGCTTGATCATTATGATCACGGTATAGCAATAGCTGTTCGATGGTGTTCTCAAGAACGTGGGTCCAAGGTCTATCAGGGATGTTGACTTGCTTGCCAGTGATTGGCTAGTAACTTCCATGGTGGTGGTTGACTTGTTAGAGGGGTTTTCAAAGTGTTTTTCTTGGCGTATCTGAGCCGCCCGATCTGTCGGGAGATAAACGATCGATGGTTGCATTTTAAAATCGACCTGCTAGCCGTTATTTTTTAAATTTAAATATTTCTTCTGCTAGCTTTGCTAGGGTTTGCATTTTGTGGCCATGCATGACAAATGGGTAGTTGGAATTGAATTCCTTAGGATAGTGAAGGTTGAAGGGATGATAATAGAAGATCTGATCGTCAGTGCCATGGATATTATAGAGTACCACATCATGTTGAAAGCTTTAATGGGCTTGTCGCCACCTTTTGCAAGGTTAATCTTTTTTAAAACCCAAACATGTATAGGATCAAATTGTGAGCATTCATGACAAGGCCGAGTTGTAGGAGGGTATATGGATCAAGTTTGATGTAGTACAGGCATGCGCACACAACATATCTAATCAGCCTTGATGCTGGAGAGATATTTTTTATGATCAGATTTGATAGGCAATTAGGGTTTTCTATTTTATTGTAAAATCATGTAACCCTAGTTAGGTTTTTCTCTTGCCTACATTCAGGAGATGTATATATTGTATTTTTGGAGCATTAGTGCCCAGAGGTTAGAGAGTTCACATTTTGTAAAGAGAAAAAATATCTTTTCTTAGAAGGCTATCTAAGACATTTTTTCTGTCCTTTGGTTTTCTACATTCTGTAACCTCCCATTGATAATTCAGATATTGAAGGCATTTTTGTGACAATCTTCATGTCCCTATGCCTTCTTATGTGAGTTATTTCTTAATGAATTTAGTATTTATATGCTTCTCAGTGATATCTTAGGATTCTTGATCCCTCTTTCTTTCTGCAATTTTTTGTATCATTGTGGATGATTTGATGTGAGTGCTTTTGTGGGTATACTTCAACCCCTTAAATATCTTGTCTCATTCCTATAACTAGTTGCAGAGGTAAATATTTGTTTGTAGGTCATAGATTGTTGTCTAATTCCAAGGGGTGTTATTGTTTTTGAAAGAATCTCTCTTATCCTAAATAACTCTTTTTATCTACAGACTCTTCTATGAAGTACTTATGCAAACCTATTCAGTGAGTTGTGATCACCTAGGCCTAAGTCTATTCGTTGATTTCATCTTTTATACTGTAATTCATACCATATTCTTGGTATATCACCTAGTAGGATAGTTTCCTTTCAGTCATTTCCCCTTCAAGCATTCCTTCTATCCCTTTCCCTCAAAAGATTTACTTTTTCTATTAAAGAAGAAAATTAGGGTGATTATCTAAGAGGAACCAACCTAGAACCTGGAGGTCTCATCTTAGTTAGCATAGGTCCCACACCTGGAGATGATTCCCATGTTATACTAGGTTATCAAGACTATGAGAGCTTGAGACAAAGGCACAAACTTAGTGTATAACAGTTCTAGCACACCTGGTGGGACTACACAAGAAGTTCATTGTTTGAAGATTATGTTATTTTTGATATACAGATTGCATAGTACAGGCTTTTAGAAGTTATTCTATCAAGTATATCTGGTGACTCCACTGATTTCAAGGATCCAGGCTACCTTGTTCAAAGTTTTATGAGAAAGATTGAGACTAGATGCTCAAAGCCCACTAAATTTTTAGAGTTTCCCTCAAAGAGAAGTCATAAAGGTAGGTCAACTCAAAGAACATCTCCTGCAAGAAGGGTTCAATCAACACCTCCTAATACTTCAGAAAGGAGACCTTTTCCCTTTCATTCCAAAAGAAGAGGTAGATCTCTAACCAGAAGATCTAGAAGAACATTCAAATCAAGTAGTAAATACAACTCATATAGTTGTTAATATTCATATTCCAACTCCTACAATGGCTAGATAGTTTTCTTTTGCACCATTCAACCAAGGCAGTCCATTGGCCTTGCTCAACATCATGATGTGCCTTTTGTGGCACTTAAGAGTATACCTGATTTCACAGGTGAAGGGCAGACAACCACTTTTGAACACATAAGAGATGTGACCACCATCTGTAGCATACACAACATTACTCTGGAAGATGTGGCCACAAAGTTATTAGCAGCCTCTCTAAAAGATAAGGCTCTTAAATGGTTTAGAACTCTTACTATTGGTTCTATTACATCATGGGATGAATTAGGGGATGCATTAAGTAAGAATTTTGAGGATAAATTAGATAACTTGTCTCTAGTTGAGCAGTTAACAACCATTAAGAGAGACCCTCAAGAGAAAATGATAGATTATAATAGTAGATTCCTTAAAACATGGAATAGAATTCTAGTCTCTGTGAGACCATCAGCTGACCATGCTTTTCTATACTACTTGCAAAGTCTGAATGGTCAAATTTTTGTCATGATCCAGTCTATGGGTGGTACTTCTTTACCCCTAGCTTTTGACATAGCTGTCAGGGCTGAAAATTATTTGATCAAAGCAGGCATGATTTCTAGAAGGCCTCCAATGCCCATTTTCCTAGCCTTCAATCCATTGCACCTGCACAAGTTCCCCCATTTACCCCTATTCCCACCATATTAACACCTCAGGCTAGTACCAGTGGTCAAGAGCTGATAGCTAGTTTCTCTCAAGACCTACAAGAGATAAAGAATAGCCAACAAAATAGTTAGCAAGAGATGACCAATTTATTGTAGACCTTGACTAAAGAAGTCACAAATTTGAAAAAGCTAGGTCAAGGAATCAGACCACCATTTCAGCCACAAGGCCAAGGTCCTAATTAGCAATATCAAAATCAAGGACAACCTTATCAGCAAAATAGGCCACCATACCAAGGAGGCTATCAAGGACAAAGACAAAGATTCAATCAGAGACCATTCCAACCATATAACCCTGCACCTCTAAATTCTACAAATCCAGTAAGGGATATGGTCCCTAGTCAAAACAATATGGCTACGGATAATGAATGGTGTTTCCCTTGTAATCAGCCTCACAATCAGGCTACATGTTCAAATGGATGGATGAACCAGGCTCCAATGGTTCAAAATGCCTCACAAACTCAATCAGAGGTTTCATCCAGTGGCTTAGTGCCTCAACAAGAGTCATAAGAGAATGAGACTGCTCTCTTCAATTGGGAGCAACCAAACTTCAATGGAGTCAATGATGAGGTTGCTTTTGTCACCTCTACAAGAGAAAAGAGAAGAGCTCAAGACATGGAGAGAGTAGATTCCAATGCAAAGCTACTACATCTACAGAGCCACTATAGGAAGCTACTCCCATCACACCTAAGGAGGTTCCTGTCATATGAAGCAAGGAGGGCCATTATTCCAAAGAGGTGGAGCCCATCATGCCAAAGACACAACAAAGAGTACACACTGTGACACCTTTTAATATTGTAGACAACATGAAGAAGGTGAATGTCACCATGTCTATGTGGGACTCTTTGGCTCTTCCAGGACAGCCTAAAATTTTGAAGAAGGCCATGACAGAAGTAGCAACTCCTCAATCTGCAAAAGAGGCTACAAAGCTAGTGTTGGTTAACAATGATCAAGAAAAGGAGGCTCCAAGTAGCAACTCCAAAACCAATTCCATTCAAGGTAGGAATTCAAAGCCACCTCCCTTTTATGTATCTTTAATCAATGGAAAATCTTTAGTACATAATTGTATGGTAGATAGTGGAGCTACTAGCACTATAATGCCCAAAAAAGTAGCTAACCAATTAGGACTAAAATATGAGCCCTTCCAAAAGAAGGTTACCCAACTTGATGGATCCTCGGTCAATACTATAGGTGTGGCGAAGGATACCAGTCTAATCCTACATGCTAGTCGTAATTTTTCCATCCTCCTTGATATATATATCATAGATCTCCCTGCATTATTTGCTATATGTCTTTTAAGGGAGTTTACAGCCAAGATAGGAGGTTATCTATCTTCTGACTGGTCTCACATGCTATTTCATACAAGATATGGGACCAAGGTTACCATTAAATTAGAACCATTAGCAACACACCATATAGAGCCATATCTCTCCAACACCATCAACATAAACTGCCTTATATTTGATGACACTGACTTCCAAACCATTAGTGAAGCAAGCACAAAGATAGAGAGTATCCCTGATATCCTTCTAGATGAAAGAGCTTTAGAGGCCCAAGAAAATCTTATCTAGGATTTTGGTTTGGGGAGTTATTTAATACAAGAGAGTGGAGTCATAGAGCCAAGCCTTCTCAAAGAGGATACTGATTCGGAGGATCAGAGCAATCAGGTTTGGGAACTATTATTTGATGGAGCTACAAGTAGACATGGTTCTGGTGGTGGTGCTATGCTAGTGTCCCCAAAAGGAGAAAGGTATTATACTACCTTTAGAATCATTTTCTCCTACACTAGAAATACTGTAGAGTATGAAAGTCTAGTCAATGGACTAGAGTGGGCTAGAAAAAGAGGGCTTAAGGCCTTAAAAGTTTCTGGTGATAGTGAATTAGTCATTAGCCAATTAAGAGGGATAAGTGCAACCAAAAATGACACCATGAAAGCATACAAACATAGATTTTGGGATGCAATTGAAGATTTCCATGCTTTCAATATTGTTGCCATCCCTAGAAGGCTAAATCAAAATGCAGATAGGTTGGCTGCTGTTGGATCTCAGTGTGATATTCCAAATAGCATTTCAAAATAAATAGATCAACAACATATCAAAGTGATTGTTAGACCATCTATTCCTGATAATAATGTCAATTGGTAGGTGTTTGACAATGATGAACAAATTCTACAATTCTTGTTTGAAGAAGATGTTTTTTCAAGGCATAATCAAGATAGGCTATCACAAAACTATGGTGACCAAGTGATACAACTCAAGTCCAATAAGATGCCTAGAGGTCTTGTTACCTTAGAGACTATCTTCAACAAGGATGATGAAGTCAAGAGAAACAAGGCTGGCCTAGTAGTCTAACAAGAACATTGTGTTAAACTAGAGTTGGAACTAGGTAAGAGCTTACAATTTGGAAAAGTGAACATTGAATTGGAAAAGAAAACTTACACTCAATTATTCAAAGAATTCAGTGATGTTTTTGCATGGCAATATGAAGACCTCAAAGGTTTTGATCCATCCCTTGCTCAGCAGACCATTGAGTTAGAACTTAATGCCAAACTAGCGAGGCAAAAGCAAAGGCCTGTTAATCCTAAGCTTGAGCCACTTATGCATAAAGAAGTACTCAAACTAATAGAAAGTGGTATCATCTACCCCATTAAGCATACTAGTTGGGTTTCCAACCTTGTTCCTATCAGGAAGAAGAATGGGAAGCTGAGGTTATGTGTTGACTTCAGGGATCTTAATACGGCCTCATTAAAGGACCACCATCCATTACCCTCTATGGAACAAATTCTACAATGTGTCTCTAGATCTAAGAGATTTTCATTGTTGGATGGCTATTCAGGATACAATCAGATCTTAGTAAATGAAGAGGATCAATACAAGACTGCATTTACAACCAAGTGGGGAACCATGGCATATCAAAAAATGCCCTTTGGTTTGTCAAATGCAGGTGCTACATTTCAAAAGGCAATGGATATGGCCTTTAAAAGCCTCATGTACAAATTTGTGTTGGTATACTTGGATGACATAACTGTCTATTCTAAACATGCAGTAGACCATATCAAACATCTAAGGAAGATTTTTGAAAGGTGTAGAGAGTTTGGGATATCCCTTGATCCCAAGAAATGTGTGTTTGCAGTTCATGAAGGAAAGCTATTGGGATATGTAGTATCCAAAGAAGGAATTACAGTGGATCCTAAAAGTATTGCAGCTATCCTAGAAGTACCATTGCCACATCACATGAAAGGTCTCCAATCTTTCATAGGAAAGATTAATTTTGTTAGGAGATTCTTGCCTAACATTGTAGATTTATTAAAGCCTTTGACAGCCATGTTAAAGAAGAGTTCAACTTTTAGTTGGACTAAGGAAGGGAATGCCAATTTCTAGGCTATCAAAGAGTCCCTAACAGAAGCTCCTACCCTCTTAAACCCAAATTTCAATAAGGATTTTATCCTTTATGCTTATGGAGGTCATGATGCCATATCTAAAATGTTGACCCAAGAAAATTTAGATGGATTGGAGTAGCCTATTGCCTTCTTTAGCAAAGGTTTAGAAGAGTATGATCAGAGATACTCTTTTTTTAGAAAAACATGTACTTGCTATGGTAAAGAGCCTTAAAAATTTCAGATATCTATTGACTCATAGCAAGGTACATTTAAAAGTCACTCATCCAAGTGTCAAAGATTTTTTTCTTTCCAAAGACCTAAATGAGAAAAGAGCTAGTTGGATCACCAAGGTGATGGAATATGACATTGATATTCAAACCACCAAGCTGGTCAGAGGAAGAGGTCTTTGTGAACATTTGGCAAGGGATGAAAGTTCAAAGAAGTTAGAGAAAATAGATGCATCTTTGGTGGTGTATTCTATAGAAGAACAAGCCAAGGAAACAAGTTGGCTGCCTAACATGATCAATTTCTTGAAGATAGGACAATGTCCTGCAAGCCTAGACTCAGCAAAAAGAAGGTATTATAGGTTACAATCTATCCCTTTTGTGCTGATAAATGATTTTCTTTTCAGAAAGGATCATAGTGGTGTCCTTTTAAGATGCATAGATTTAAAAAAGGTAGCAGACATCCTATTTGAGTTTTATGATGGGCCTTCTGGTGGTCATTTTTCTCCTAGGACTATTGCTTTTAAGATCATGAGGGCTGGATACTATTGGCCATCTATCTTCAAGGATAGTCATGATTATGTCAGAAAATGTATCAAGTGTGCTATGTTTGCAGGAAAAGAAAGGCTTGCAGCCTTTCCCCTACAGTCGGTCAAAACAGAGCAGCCCTTCATGAAGTGGGGTATAGACTTCATTAGCATGATCAACCCTCCATCTAGTGTAGGACATAAATGGATAATCACTGCAATAGACTACTTTACCAGATGGATAGAGGCAATTGCATTAAAAGAGGCCAATGAGAGTGTTGTCCTAAGCTTTTATGATGACATAATTCATAGGTTTGGCACTCCTAACTCTATCATATCAGATAATGCATTGGCATTCACAGGTCTCAAAATCTTAGAGTGGGCAGTAAAAAATGGCATCTATCTGAATACTAGCTCCAATTACTACCCTCAAGGAAATGGCTTAGTTGAATCAACAAACAAGAACTTGATTAGGATAATCAATAAGACTCTTCAAGAAAATTAGAGAGATTGGCATACTAAACTGAGGTCTGCAGTGTGGTTAGACAGAATTACCCCAAAGAAAATTAGTGGTAATTCTCCTTATGTGCTAGTATATGGAAAAGATGCCAATTTGTCCATTTCCATGGAATTACCAACTTTGGACCTAGCTACTCAATATGCCCTATTTGATGAAGGAGATCCCTTGTAGGTTAGGTATACTCAGTTGATGGAATTGGAGGAAATCAGAGATAAGTCAATGTGGGATATGGAATTCCATCAGATTCAGACAAAGAGGAGCTTTGATAGAAGAGCCAGAGTCAGACTTCAAGTTTGGATACATAGTCCTCAAGTGGGATGAGTTAATGTCTAGGCTTGGCAAGCACACAAAATTTGATTCTTTTTGGAGTGGACCATTTTTTATAACAGAGTGCAAGGGATCTAATGCTTTTCAGCTATCAACTCTTGAAGGAGTTGCCTTGCCAATTTTAGTAAATGGTTTCCATCTGAAACCTTGTTTTGAGGTTAACCCCTCTCTATAAATGTTATAAAAGTTTCCCTATTTTCTTTCCTTGCTTTCTAGTTTAGTTTCCTGCTTTTCAAGAAGTGCTCTGAGCACATTTTTAGTTTTGTCCCTCTATAGAGAATTTTTGTTCCTGTAATGACCCCATGCCCAATGGATATGCCAAGGCCACTGATCTATGTCTAGCAGGCTAACATCCAGCAGAAATCCCCAAAAATGTTACCCAAATTTTCCCTATGCATGCAATTTTGGCTGAAAACCATCCCCAGGCCTCTATTTTTATCTTTCCTATCATCCTTGAAATTTTCATGGATTTATCCCCTATTCTCTAGCCTCTACAAATTTGTTATCTCCCTGGTCTACAGATAAAAAATTCATAAAACTAGCCATTATATCCAAAAGCTCCAAAAGGCCCTAAAAAACCCTAAGCCTTGTTATAATTTGCAGTTACTTTATCTCAGCCACTTAAGTCCCTTCAATTTCCATGTGATTTTTAAAATCCTTCAGTCATCAAGTCTCGGATTCCTTGCGATTAACCCCTTAACACTTAGCGATCCTGCGAGCAGTTACCATTCTGGTTGGCGGTCTCAGATCAGTGGCAAGGTCAAGATTCTAGATCTGATGGTTGTCACATGATCTCATGGCCCCAGAAGATTCCATGAGATCTTGTGATGACCGCCAATCTTCCTGTCTGCAAAAGTTCATCTTGTCAATGGGACTGGTGCCACCTCATCCGATTTGGCAGCTCCTGATTCATCAGCAGTGTTTGATTCGGTAGGTTGATAGTGGGGCCGTCTTCCTTGGTGGGTTAAGTTCTGACTTAATTGTGTGGTTGTCATTATACTAGAGGCTCAAGATGTGACCTAGTTAATCTGGTAGTATAGCGACAGTCATTGATCCTCCTCCATCATTAGAGCTTCTGATAGTGGGTCCTGTGTTAGGAAAATGTGCAACGTGGATCCGTTTGGTAGCTTGTGATTGGTTGTTTGAGAGTATAGTTGGCATTTGTCAGTGGGGCCAAGTATTTATAGATGTGTTAGAAGAACTTGGATCTACGGTGGTCACATGATCACAAGGAATATTCAGAAGTCATGTGATGATGTGACTACTGTTAGATTAGTATCTCAGTCAGTGGGTCCGTTGTCAGAGGACTACCGAGGTGTATGCTAATGAAGCAAGTCAAAATGAATGAAAGTATGCAATGTGTATTTTATTAGTGGGCCTATGGGGTCAGGGGTTTCTAAAGAGGTTAATGCGGGATGAGATCTCACTATTATCATCATACCAAAGATCCAAAAAGCTCAATCGTTACGATCATGGTATAGCGATAGCTGTCCGATGGTGTTCTCAGGGACGTGGGTCCAAGGTCTGTAGGGGATGTTGACTTGCTCACTAGTGATTGGTTGCTGACTTCCACGGTGGTGGTTGACTTGTCAAAGTGGTTTTTAAAGTGCTTTTCTAGGCGTATCTGAGTTGCCCAATCTGCTAGGAGATAAACAATCGATGGTTTCATTTTAAAATCGACAAGCTAGTAGTTCTTTTTCAAATTTAAATATTTCTTCTACTGGCTTTGCTAGGGTTTGCATTTTGTGGCCATGCATGATAGATGGGTAGCTATAATTGAAATCCTTAGGACAGTGAAGGTTGAGGGGATGATAACAGAAGATCTGATCATTGGTGCCATGGATTTTACAAAGTACCACGTCGTGCTAAAAGCTTTAATGGGCTTGTCGCCACCTTTTGTAGGGTTAATCTTTTTTAAAACCCAAACATCTATAGGATCAGATTGTGAGCATTCATGGCAAGTCTGAGTTGTAGGAGGGTAGATGGATCAAGTTTGATGTAGTACAGGCATGGGCATGCAACATATCTGATTGGCCTTGATGCTGCAGAGATATTTTTTATGATCAGATTTGATAGGCAGTTAGGGTTTTCTATTTTATTATAAAATCATGTAACCCTAGTTAGGTTTTGCTCCTACCTACATGCAGGAGATGTATATATTGTATTTTTGGAGCCTTAGTGCCCAGAGGTTAGAGAGTTCACATTTTGTAAAGAGAAAAAAAATCTTTTCTTAGAAGGCTATCTAAGACATTTTTTCTGTCCTCTGGTTTTCTACATTTTGTAACCTCCCATTGATAATTCAGATATTGAAGGTGTTTTTGTGACATTCTTCATGTCCCTATGCCTTCTTGTGTGAGTTATTTCTTAATGAATTCAGTATTTACATGCTTCTCAGTGATATCTTAGGATTCTTGATCCCTCTTTCTTTCTACAATTTTGTGTATCATTGTGGATGATTTGATGTGAGTGCTTTTGTGGGTATACTTCAACCCCTTAAATATCTTGTCTCATTCCTATACCTAGTTGCAGAGGTGAATGTTTGTTTGTAGGTCATAGATTGTTGTCTAATTCCAAGGGGTGTTATTATTTGTGAAAGAATCTCTCTTTCCTTGAATAACTATTTTTATCTATAGACCCTTCTATGAAGTACTTATGCAAACATACTCAATGATTTGTGATCACCTAGGCCTAAGTCTATTCATTGATTTCATCTTTTATACTGTAATTCATACCATATTCTCAGTGTATCACCTAGTAGGATAGTTTGCTTTCAGTCATTTCCCTTTCAAGCATTCTTTCTATCCCTTTCCCTCAAAAGATTTACTTTTCCTATTAAAGAAGGAAATTAGGGTGATTATTTAAGAGGAACTAGCCTAGAACCTAGAGGTCTCATCTTAGTTAGCATAGGTCCCACACCTGGAGATGATTCCCATGTTATACTAGGTTATCAAGACTATGAGAGCTTGAGACAAAGGTGCAAACTTAGTGTATAATAGTAGGCTCAGAAGCCACAATCGTTTATCCTAAAAATGATGCTAAGCATCAAGGAAAATTGACAACAATGTGACTGTGTTTCCCAAAAGAAAAAAAACCTCCTGTACTAACACTTGTCCTAGTCAAAGGTTTACTAGACTGGTGGAAACCACCTCTACTAAAATCCCAATGTGAAATCTGAGCTAGCTGGTCATTCTGATTGCATATACTATACTGCCAGTTGGGATAGTTCCCTAATTGAGAACCACCACTTGTACCATGGAAGAATTTCCTACTTTTCTAATTCTAATTACCTTTCAAGAAAGTGGAAGGATACCTAGAGTTCTCAGTTCCCTGAGAGTAATTACCCTTAAGCCTTGAAAAAGTACCACTAGAATGAACATCAATCTATCCACCTTGACCTCTAGCCAAGTTTTCCTATACTAAAGTAGCGTTACTGAACGCGTACCTAAGAGTCTTAGGATAAAAAATTGTAACACCCCCAATGATGTGACCATTAAGTCTTGTAACAAAATGTTTTACCATCAATAGTGACTTATCACTATAACATGTGTATGTCTTGAGCTTGAAGAAATAATTCTCATACTCCATAATACTCAAAGATAACTACTGCAGATTATGAAACTCATATGTGCATTTATGTTTCCACTGATCAGATAAGAATTGTTCTTAGAAGTTCTCAGGAAATAAATTCCAAGCGATAGTATCCATGCTAATTTGGAGCTTTTATCCTCAATCTTCCACCAAGTAGCCACAAAATCTTTGAGGTGTATGATAGAACACCTTGCCTTGACATTTGTATCAAACTACTACATATAAAAACAATAATCTAATGTGATAAGCCATGTCTCTACCTCAAAACTAGTACCAAGGCTATTAATGGGAGGAAGTCATGATCTAAGGAGGTCTCTCATATGGTTATCCTTGATGTCCCCCTAACCAAATCTAGTGTCCCTCCTCCTATGACTCCTGGATTTTTGTGTCTCCTCATTTCTAGAATGGTGCATGACTCTTGCCTATTAGTCTTTTTTTGAATAGATAGATGTTCTAGAATAGTTTGAAGTATCTACCTAGCATTAGGCTCCTCTGAATCAGCATGCTTCTCACCATTGTTATCTTCCCTATTCTCCTCATGCACCCTCTCCTCTCTATGAATCATGGGAGGTCCGTGAAGCCTAATCCTTACACATCCTCTACCATGGCCTCCACTACAACCAAGGAGGAATGTCTAGATCAAAACACTTTCTAATAAATTATTGGGTGATAGAGATTTGAGGGTTACCAACTTTGGGAACTATACATCCTTGCACATTCTTTTGACTGGCACTATCAGACAGTTTTAGGCTCTTTTCTATCTTTTGAAGTTCAACATAAATGGGTTTTGTTATAAAAAAGAGAAAATGTGCTCCTAACATAATAAAATGTGTGCCTGCTAATGTGAAAAGTTTTATGCTCATTGATTGTTTGAATTACTTTATTAACAACTCCATATATCAAACATAATTAACTATAGTTTAAGTTGTAAAAATCATGCTTGAAGGTTTTTTAGAATTATTTTTTTATTTGCAATCATCTTTACTATAAATGTATTTGTAGATTTGAACTTATTATTGCTGAACTTGGGCCATGCCTAGCCACTTCCAAGAGAATCCATATCCAAAGGCACTAAAAAAATATGTAAAACATCAAAATATTGGTTTTTTCCATTATGCATTTGTTGATCCTAAAACCCCTAATAGTTATTGTTGATAAATAGTGTTGTAAATATATTGTTGCTTCTTTTTATTGTTTTTAAAGAAAGTAGTGGGCTAAGTGTAAGTTATCAATGTCTAGGAAAGGAAAATTAAGGGAAGAAAATCTCATTGTTCTTGGATCAATAGTTTCATGTGTAGAAGAAATGATAATACACTGAAAAGAAAGAAGCAAATCAAGTAGAAAGAGAAATGATGATATATGTTTGATTGTGGAAGATAGAACATCTAATTATATTTTTGTATTGATATCAGCCATATGCTATGTCTGTAGATAGGGCATCTTAAAATTTCACAAGCAAAATATAAAGGTGAAGAAGAGACATCAATTTCCAAGAAGGATTTGGATATGATAGTCTACACCTTCTCAAAGAGAAAGCAAATAATACCTAGACAAAAAGATTGTACATAAACAAAAAAGACAATGGCAATTCAGTACAAGACATTTTGAAAGGTAGAATTGAGTCAAATCCATCTTTTCCAAATTAGCAAGGCCAAATGATAAAAATAAGGATCCAATAGAACATTGTTTGAACTCTGAACCTTGAGTACTGCTAGAAAGTGAATAAAGATAGTGCATGGAAATTACCTTGTTGGTGCACCTACTGAGAACATCACAACATAATGCCAGCAACAAGATGAGAGAAAAATAGTTGAGAAACATGATGACTACCCTTACTAAAAAAACTTACAAAGTGGAAGATTGATGACTAAATAATAAACAAATCACAAAAATGAAATAAGAAGAGCCAAGTCAATAAAAGGAATAGAGTTAAAGAATTCTAAGAACCTGGAATATCCAATAGTTGAAGGTTAGAGACAACAATATTGTGTAAATGTTCTTTGTTCATTCAAACTTGCTTCCTCCACTGGAATTTGAGGCATTGTTGACCAAAGAATGCTAGATCATTATTGGTAGTACACAATATATGGAATTAGATGCAATAAAATTAGTCATAAAACAAATTGTTACGGGAAGTTTTGGATAAGGTGAGGAAGACCAACCCACATCAAGGGACTGCAAGAACAGTTGGACTTTGAATTATTTTTAATGATATCTCAATGCCTTGAGCTCATTAATATATGGTTGTGTACTAAAATATTTTTTCTTTTGGATATACACTTTCAAACCAATAAATTCCAATTGTAAAATCTCCAAATCCTTTTTATAGAATTCCTGTATAGCCTATAGCTCCCCAATGATAGTAGCTAGACATGCTTGTTATCAAGAAACAATTCATTCATGGTATGGGGAATTAATGATAGTGAACAATGTATTCCAATGGAAAAGAAGATATCCCAAACGAGGGGATTCAACAAAGAAAATGATATTATGAAAGTCCCATTGGTGGGAATGAGAACATATTAATAAAGGGAAGACC
The DNA here is from genome assembly GCA_027943335.1 of Chamaecyparis obtusa. NCBI lineage: Eukaryota > Viridiplantae > Streptophyta > Pinopsida > Cupressales > Cupressaceae > Chamaecyparis > Chamaecyparis obtusa. The sequence goes on along the minus strand of BSBK01010233.1, from coordinate 38,360 downwards.
AAAAAATATAAATTTCACATCAAGTTATCAAATAAAAACCTATATTTATCAAATAAAAATCCCTAATAATAGTAAAGAGATAAAATAGATTGAATGTACCTGGGTTGTAATCCTAGTTCACATCCAATCACTCCAACTTCTCATGAATCGAAGAAATAGCATGCAAACCAATTTTGCCTTGCCACGATTGGGGCTTTCAACTTGACACAAGAATGCAAGAGAAAACTTGAGATTGAAAGCACCTAGGTTGTAATCATCCTTCACATTCAATCATTCCAAGTTCTCATGAATGGAAGAAACATCGATGCGAATGGGGTTTCATCTTGGCATAATTGGGGTTTTCAGGCCGGAGAGTGCCTGTGTTGATTTTCATATTGATCGGCCCATGACGTTTTATTTCTATTTAATATTTTATATACCCACCTAAACATCGATCGACCATATGATAATTATTAATTAATTAATTAATTAATATAGCTCATAATATTTAATAAATTAGGATATCCTAGAATTAAATATTATTCTGAATAATATAATATATTTATCTTCTATTCCATTCACTCTCATGAGAGATAGGTTTGCGTGAATAGCTATTCATGAAACATGGGTCAATGAGTTTGACTATAAAAACTATACAATTAAATTATGATATAATAACACTATATATGAATAATTAGGATAATTAATTAATTAATTTGGAACACTATTGTAGAGTTAGACTATTGGAGAGTTACACTATCATCTATATAGCATCTAAAATGTCTCATTTATTGTAATTATTAATTAATTAAAAAATAATATATTTATTATATTTCAATTTTTAATTAATTAATTTTATTTCTAAAATAATTAATAATTACAATAAATGGTATATTAATTTGGGTGTTCCCTAGATGTTGTTGAGTGTTATGGCCCATGTTTAAGTACTACTCCTTATATTTTGTTCATCCAACTTCTAAATTATTAGTGTTAAATTAAAGAAATAAAAAAGTGATAACTAAAAGTTTATTAAATAACTATATGCAATATCAATAGTCATTCACATGTATTGTATTAATTCTATTTTTGAAACTTCAATTGAAAGAGTTGTACAAATTGATTGGTAGTCATAGTTCACATGACTACCAAGACATTTGTGCATAAGTATTAGCAAATTTTGAGGTGGTTTTGGTGCATGGTTATACTTGTAGTGGCTCTAAGTAGGCTTCAAACAACACTTTAAAATGACCACTTAATTATTTACCCTTGTGTGCATAACATATCTTGCAGTGTGTGTCACTACTACCCAAAAGCCAAAACATTAGATATACATAGTAAAATCGTATACAAAGACAACCAAAGCAAGATCATCAAAATCTTATGTAATGGTTAGGATGTGTGGTGCTCAAAGTTTTCTATAACAAATATTGCATATAATAGTCTTAATTCAAGACATTTGCATTTTATTTTATGTTTTAGTTTGATTGTTTACATTACTGTATATTTAATATATATTTTGTGATATATTCAAACATTCACATGTGTGTGAAGTGTTTCTGTGTGTGTGTGTGTGCGCGCGCGCGCGCGTATTATATTTTACACATAGTACACATATATTAAACAAATGAATAGAAACATAAATACAAACACAAAATAAAAGAGGACATAACCTAAAATACTAAGACCAATATTTATTGTAAAAATTGGGGATGTTAGATTATTTCATGTTAAACTCTTGTAAAAGAGTAGAATGTTATGATGATTTCTACACTTCAGACTGTAGAATATTAGAGACCTTGTTTTGAAATTATTTGAATTGTCTAAAATCTAACAACAATAGGCTTCATTTGACTCTTCGAACGTGCTTGAAAATGTGGATATACATCTAGAGTAACATTTAATTGAGGATTTTTACAATTTCATTGATGAAGCTTATAAGCATGAAGAAAGTGGTGATTTGGTGCATTTCTTTGCATGAAGATCAAGATGGTAAACTTTTTCTTCTCATTTATTTGTAGTATATAAGTCTATGATATTATCAAATGTTATCATAAAGGACTACTAATAATCATTCATTTAGTCATTTTTCTTTGGATGAATAACTATTTAGTCATTTATTTAGTCATTTTTATTTGGGTGACTAATTGTTTAGTCATTTATTTGGTCATTTATTTAGTCATTTTTAGTTAGCTGACCTTGCGAGTTTATGTGATGACCAAATTAGTCATTTATCTAGTCATTTATACTTGTGAATTGCAAATAAATAGTATAATTTGATCACTTTTAGTTACGTGACTATAATTTTTAGTCACGTGACTAAACATTTTAGTCACATAGTCATTTGTTTGCCAAATTATACTAGTGTAATACAATCTTCCATACGAGGCTCACGGTGCTTGTTTTAATCTATATAATTCCTTGTGCAACTTACATACCATGTTCCTCTGATTAGGATCAAAAAAACCTTTAGGTTGTTCAATGTTGATAAGGAGGTTGGATGAGCCAATGACAAGCTCATTCCTAGGTCTCTCAAGTGACCTTGAGGTGCTACTTCTTGACACCAAGTGACCTATAGGATCTCCTTTTGTGGCTTGATTCCCTGGTCTACTAACCAAACTAATTATCATTCAACAACTACCAAGACTAGTTAAGTTCTTGGTGCTCTTCTACCTTCCCACACACTAACCCTTAATGCAATCTAAGGGCTTTCCACCTCCAAAAAAAACATGAAGTCTTGTAGAGGTGAGGAGATGCTCAAATATGTTTTACATTTCCTATTAAGGGGTCTTGGAATTCCTTCTACATGCATCTCCTTTACTGATCTCCTAGATCCTTTACAAAATAGGGATACAAGGAAGAGCCCCTATTAGGTCTCATATTTTGGGAAAATAGGAATTTTCTCCCAATCCATAACAACAACTTAATTATGGATTCTTGTTGCAATATACAATATCTCAAGGATGTTAGAGGTTTTAGGGTTCCACCCTTCCATAGAATGCCCTAACCAAAAATTAGTGTTTTGGGAGGGCTTTATGACTTTTTTGATTGCATTGTTTTTCTGCAAGTATTGTGAAACCAAATGGATTGGTTATAACCTCTCCTCTTGAAAATTTCTTGGAAAGACCCTTGTCTTTAACCTCCAATCACAAATTTGTGCCTTCATACACACCTCTACAAGTTATCTCTCATGTAGGTTAGTCTTTCCTAGTCGGGCTCACCATAGACTCACCTAGGGAAAGACATTTAAATTGCTTCACATGCTTTCTAGGGACCATACTCCTATATAGAATATATACATGGATTATTTTTACTATCCCCAAGAGTCCATATAGATTGAACTATGGGATAGTGAGATAGGTCTCCTTTCCACACAACCTCTTGGTTTGTACTAGTGAATAGAGAAAATATGAAGTATTTATGTATAACAAGGAAAGAAAAAAAATATAATAAACTAAAGACTCTAAATTAAATGAAAGACACTAGACTAAGATCTCCATAAATCACATTACATATTATAGTAAAAAACATTCTTCTACAATTACGTGATCCAAAAAACACATAAAAGCTTATACACTATTCAACTCTCCAAAATCAAAGATCCATAAATTTGACCATCCAACCTCTGGATTTGGTCAAAATTTGACTCAAATAGGCCAAGGTTTGTCTTAGGTTACCATTAGGCAACTCCTAGGTCATTTTAGGGTGTTTGGACAGAGTTGTCTAGGCAACTTTGAAAAGTTGCAAAAGTTTTTTATTAAGGTAAATACAAGTTTTAAATGGACCCTGAAACCATTTACAAAAGATTACAAATAGATTTTCAACAAACTTCTTAAAAACAAAAAATGTATGCTTAAAGATAAAAGGTAGTACCCTGACCCATCAAACAACATTATAACAAACTAGAACAAAAAGCCAAAAAATAGTCTATAGCAGATCTACCAGCAACCATCCAGCAAAAAACCTGCACAAGTTACATCTTAGGTTCAGTGGCCTTTTCAACCTCTTTCTGCATTTTCTCCATTATCTGAATGGAATATTTTAGGTTTGTTAGCTCCTTAGGAATATCAGGGACTTTCCTCTTGAGGTTTCTTTTGGTTCTTGTACTAGGCCCTGTAGAATGACCTTTACCCCCAGTATCATCAAACACCATGATGGTAGTTTTTTCCAGCAGACTACTCTCCAGGTAGGTATCAAAATCTTTTAAATTCATAACAGAGACCTTAAGGCCTTCATTACTATGCTTCAGAATTTCTCTAATATAGTAACCACTATAACTAATTTTTTTATTAATATCTATCATCTTATCATCCATAATAGCTCCTTAGAAAATTTGGAAAAATTGCTAAGTAACTTTTTGCAACAGTTTTACAACTTTTACATTTTGCAAACCAAATGACTTTGTTTATGTCTTAGATTGACCTAGACTTTATTTTAGGCCATCACATGACCTCTAACACACCCTAGACATAATGACATCATGATGGCATCATCTTAAATCAAATAACCAAGCAAGAGACTAGAACACTTAAGCCTCCAAGATGCAATAAATAAATACTTAGGACCTATATCTAGACCTCCGATCCCTATAGGATTACACACAATGGTCAACATGACCTTATGGAAAACTCACACATGCCATTGATGGCTTACAAAACTAAATGAGAAAGGATTGAATCCAATAACTCATGGGTGCTCCTGCACCATTCTCCCCCTCTACGAAAAGATAATCTAAGGTAAAGTAGGGGATATCAAAGAAGGATCAATACCCAGCTATTTGAAGTTTCTCTCCTCCACCCAAGTAGCTCTAGATTCAGGATGGTCTATCCACTATGCCAAGTGTTCCATGTAGACCCTATGTCTGGTATGCTTCTTCACTCTAGACTCTGTAATACCTCTCCTATAGTGATACTATGATTTGACTCTTTTCTATTATGATGGTTAGAACCATGCACTCATGTTTATGTTTCATGGAGGATTATATGTTCATCGTATGATATTTATATGTTCAGTTATAGTTACATTGATTATATGTTTATGAGATCCTAGAAGAATTTATTTTACATGTTTTATCTAATGATTTGGATACTAACCTTTATCACGATTGTTTTATGGATACATATGTCTGATGTGTTTTCATGACTCAGGACGGAGTCGTAGTTACTCACTCAGTGAGGTCCACACAATGTACCGATCCTAGTCATATGTCTGCAAGAATTTGATCTATATATATGTACATGTATCTCTTCTTGGTGATGGAGGATTTGCAGGTACCGGGTATCGTCTCCACCTGGCTTCACAGGTCTGAGCGATCCCTTAAATCCTCGATCGTTGCTGTTGTCATGGAGATATCACCAAGCCTCACAAAAGAAAACCTTTACCTTGATCATTCACCCTAGGTGGGAAGTGTCAGATCAGTTCCTGGTAGGGAGGTAATATGTGATTTATCAGTTAATAGGATTTGGACCTTGTACTTGCTTTTAGGGTATGCTCAATCTTGGTAGTAGATTATCAATGTGAGTCTTTGCTGGTCAAAGGTTGTTATCTTTGTTTAGATTATCATGTTAGCTTTAGGGGTAAGTTGATACATGTACCTTTAATCTTACGAATAATCGGTTACTTATAATATATGTGTCATAAACATATGGGTGCACACATATGTTTATGAACACATATACGTATATTAAGATAGATATATATATAAATAAATATATATAATATATATATACTTAATTATATTAACAGGACTAATGAATTTTACTATCTTAATAATTGATTGGTAAAATTATTTTAAGAATATATTTATATACATATATTCTTAAATAGAAATTATAATTATAACCTATTTGTAAATAATAATAATAGTAATTAATAAAAAGAAAATGCTCTTTGTAATAAAATTAGCTATCTAGGAGGGAGTTGAACTCGAGACCTCCTAGAAGTTAGGCTAGTTGAATTCCAAATGTGCTATGTAATTTCCTTGTAAGCTATTTGATTAATTTTGTGGTTATAGTTTTCTTTGGATGTTATTTTAATTAAATTGATTAAAAGCTTTATTATTGTTTACGGGAGATGATTGGTTTTTCCAACTAATTATGGAAGTTGGAGAAGTTTCTTCCCATAGAGAAACTCCTCCAACTATCATAGTTGGATATTAAATATTTTAGAAGGTGTGAGTGGAGGGGAGGCTGGATTTTTTGGAAAGAAATTGGAGGCTGGGAAAAAAACTATTGAAAATATTATTGAACGGAGTATTTATTAAATCTCAGTTTGAAGGTCTGTGGGCATTGCATCTGGAAGACTGCAAGCATAAGGATTCAAAGGAGTGCTGGAAAAGTTAGAGAGGATTTGATCGTCCTTCATCAAACAATTTTTAGAGGACTCCAGGTTGGAATCGAGCCTGAGAAATAGATTTATTTTATAATGTGAATGTTATTTCTAGATTTGTTTGAATGATTTGTGTTTTAAAAAAAAAAAGATTATAGAATATTGATACATTATTGTATTATTGCTGGTCATGTAGATAATATTGCATTATTTTTCCAGCCATCCATACATTATAGAAATGATATAGTTTTGTGTTTCAAATGCTATATTATTGTGGCATTCTGTCATTTTAATAATAATGTATTCTGTGTTGGTTATACTTTATTTTGTATAATTTTATTATTGTAGAAACCATAGAGGACTGATTTTATAAATTAATTAATTGATTTTATTAATTAATTTATATTTTATAAATTAATTAAACCGTTTGCAAAGTAAATGAAAAAAAAATCAAAGTAAATTTATTATAGTGTAAAACCATAATAAAATTTTAGTATAGTAATTTATTTTATTACTCTGTTAAAAACAATATAAAATAATGTTCAAAATTTACTTTATAAATTTTGAATTTATAAAATAAATTTTGAAACCGAAAATCGGTTTAAAGTTATGATAAAGTAATTTTTTTGTTTTTGAAACCGAAAATGATATAGGAAATAATAAAAACATAGGGCAAACAAAATTTATGTTTTAAACCTTTTTCAATTTTGTTGGGTTAAAATAAAAAAAAAAATTTATAATATTGTTGGTGTTATTAATATATTTTATTATATGTATAATATATGTAAAATATTATATATATAATATAATATATGTTTTTATGATATTTTTCGATGTAATATATATAGTATTATATTATATATATAATATGTGTAATATTATATATATAATATAATTTATGTTTTTATGTTATTATTTCATTTAAATTTAGTATTATATTATACATATAATATATGTAATATTATATGTATAATATGATATATGTTTTGAAAACATGGGTTTCAATTGATTTAATATATTATATATATATATATATATATATATATATATATATATATATATATATATATATATATATATATATATATATATATATATATATATATATATATATATATATGATATATATAATATTATATATATAATATAATATATGGATGTATTAATTTTAAGACATCTAAGAGGCATATGAATTCGATAAGTAAATTATATAAATATTTAATGTGATATTGCACATATATATATATATATATATATATATATATATATAATATATTATATATATATTATATATAATATATTATGTATAATACAACTTAGATGAAGTAAATTCAGAAACTAGAGACATCTTAATTTAGTAATTTAAATCATATATATCTTATTTGCAAATATATAATGAATACTCATTTTCATACTTGGATAAATGTTAGGAGAGGCTAGAAATATGAAAACAAAACCCTTTCTTCCTGACTTGTCAATAATCAAACCTAGCCAAACTTTAGGACCTCTTAAACATCCAAAGGTAAATCTGAAATTGTGCAAATGTTGAGCATGTTAGTAGGTTGCTGAAAACCTAACGGGAATGGGTTAGGGTTAGGAAACCTAGGACCCTAAGTGAGTGGCTCTCAGTGCGGGGCCGGGGCCCTAAAGTGGCTAGAACTAGGATAACCAACTGATGAGTTAATTACCTAGTGATAACCTAATTAAATTTAAGGGAATGGGTATTAAAACATTAAAAAGATTAATTTGTGCCTCGCCCATGCCATTAGCACTAAGATAGGCTATGGATGGGAGTGGGAGAAGGTACCTAGGCATAGGTACAATCGAATGGCGCTTGTTTGTATGAAAGGCATTCGATCCCGCATGTGCCTACTTGGGGGCTGGGGCCTGGAGTGGCTAGTACCAGGACAACCCAAGGTGTGAGGGCTATTCGATGACACTCACTTAGGTAGTTACTAGAGTTTTCTACCCAGGCCTTAGAACCCTTGTTGTAAAGTACTATACTTGTGGGAAATGTTACTCAACCCTAGGTATAACCTAGTAAGTTTCTTCTTTGTGGGCTTGGTGTTTATCTCCTAGTATGGGGGAGTGGATCCTTTTGGGTATCCACGTGGTTGGGTGGAAAATCTTTCTATCGAGGTATTCTTTGCAGATGTAAATAATTGAAGATCCATGCTTGTCTATGCACCTGTTGAAGAATGAAGACTTGTACTTAATTTTGTTATGATGTAAACTTTATGTATTCTCTTATGAGGAGTTTGAATGTAATGTAATTTCAAGATGATGTAATAATGGGTAGATATAGGAAAAAGGGTTATATGGGATGTTTATTTTCATATACAAAATGTATGTTGAAAAGATGTAATTATGTGATATTTCAAGTTTTGTAAAATGTTGTGGATCAATTTTTGTATTATTGCAAATATGTTAAGTTAGATGGATGAAATTGATTATAGTAATTGATCTCTAAAAGTTTCAAATGGAAATTAAAAGTGAATGTGGTTAGGTATTTTTCTAATAAGGAATATTAGATGAAACTGGTATGGGTAGTAAATGTGGTTAATAGAATTTCTTATCAGCTTTAAATAAATCATACATTTACAATTAAGGGAACCTTGGAAAGAAGTTAGAATAAGTTTTGTTTATTTGTAATTCTAAAAAGTTCAAAATTTTTCATAAAACTCTACTTAGGTTTTCTTTTATAAAGTAAACCTTTGTGCTTTTCCCTGGTTCCCTTGCAGGGCGTGACATCTTTGGTATCAGAGCCCTAAGTTGCTACACTGGGGCCTAAAGAATTGGGTCCATGTACCTTAAAACTTGTACTACATCTTAGGAAAAATCAAAATGAAAATCAAACCATAAACTCATCATTCTTCTTAACTCATGGCAGGATGCCACCCGTAACCCGTGGTTGAAGAGGAGGTTCCCAAAATGCCCCTCCTAGATCTCAACATGAAAGTTCTCATGAAGAAGAACAATACGAGGGGCAAGGGGAACAATCTAACAATCAATCAGGAGGTTTTTAGGGAGCCCAAGTAACAGAACTACTACAACAAATCCTTCAGAGGTTAGAGGTAGGGCAGGATAGAGGCCAACATGGGGAGAATAACACTCACCATGAGGAAAGAGAAAGAAGTCCTAGGAGGAGAGACTCGACAATGGAAGAAGATGCCCTATGGTCTTCTCATATGCGGGATCTCCTTAGGACCAAGACAAACCCATTTAAGGGAACACAAGGTGGAACTACCACACAAACTTGGTTGCTAGAATTAGAAAGGCTTTTCTCCATGCACCCTTACAATAGTAATACCAAAGCCCAGTTTGCCATTATTCACCTTAGAGACTTTTCCTCCACATGGTGGGAAACAAAAAGAGAGAAGCTTCACTTAGACATCACCACCCTTTCTTGGGAATTATTCCTAGAACTTTTTCGAGCTAAATTTCTGTCTGACCATTGGACGCGGGAAAGAGCCGAAGAATTTCACAATCTGAGGCAGCTTAATATGTCAGTGGATGACTATGAGATGAAGTTCTTAGAACTCAAGCCATATTCAGGGTTTAAGGATGATGAACCTATGTTAACTCAACACTTTCTTAGAGGGCTCAACGATCATTTGGCCTGTAGTGTAAGAATGTTTGAACCTCAGACTATAAATGATGCAGTCATCAAGGCTCATCTTGAAGAACAAAACATAGCCTTGGGGTTAGGAAGCCGAACCAGTGGCCAAGGTGGCAATACTTTCCAGGTTGGGTTAGGGAATCAACTTCAAGGCACACCTAAGAACTATCCACCGAAGGGGAATCAGAACCAACAGAAAAGGAAGTTTTTCAGCAACAACAATAGCAACAATCAAAATGGAAACAAAAGTAAAAGTGGGGGTTCTCAATCTAATAATCCTCGCAACTGGCAAAGTGCAAAATGATTCCCAAACCGTCTGCCAGCTCAGAGTATGCCTCAGAACTCTAGTCAGGGTAGCTACCAACAATCTAGTGCACTTTCTGCAGGGAGGAATTTTGTCAAAAACACTGGATGTTACTCTTGTGGGCAACATGGGCACATTGCAATAAATTGCCCTCAGAAATCTTCTCCAGCAGTTAGTTTCAGACAGGCCACTTCAGAACCAACAGTAGGTAACACAGGCAGATCTCATCAAGTGTTTTCTACTATAAACTAGGGTCAAGCCAATCATCAGGGGGCAGTCATTGAAACTCCAGGTTTGTTGAAGGGTATCTCTACCACCATTTTATTTGATTCAGGGGCAATAGATTCTTTTATTTCATCTTCTTTAGTAGAGCAATGTGGGCCGAAGGCAGTAAGGTAGGAAGATAGGTGGCAGGTTGAACTAGCCTCCGGGGCAAGAGTAGCCTCTGACTCCTATGTTCAAAGTTGTAGTTTAGAACTTGGACCTTTCTCTACCTTAGTAGATCTTAGAGTGATTCCTTTAGGGTCATATGGAGTAGTTTTGGGCATGAATTGGTTGGATGCTCACAAAGCCACTTTGGATTGTCGAAACAAAAGTGTTCAATGCACTGATGACTCGGGGAAACCTAAGAAGATTATTGGGGTTCAATCATCCATCTCTCTCCGCATGATTTCTACAATGCAGCTTAAGAGGTGCATGCGCAAAGGATGCCAACTTTTTGTAGTCACAATGGAGGATTTAGATCAAGAAGAGAGTAGGGAGATATCATTAGATCACCCCCTTTTATAGGAATACTTGGATGTTTTTCCAAAAGAAATTCCAGGGATGCCACCCAAGAGAGACATAGACTTCCGAATTGATTTGGTGCTAGGAGCAGAACCAATTTCCAAAGCTCCATACTGTATGACCACACAAGAACTTGAGGAACTCAAGGTTCAGCTAGAAGAACTTTTAGAAAAAGGGTTCATAAGACCTAGTGTATCACCTTGGGGAGCGCCAATGATATTTGTAAAGAAGAAAAATGGATCTCTTTGATTATGTATTGACTATCATCAACTAAACAAGGTTACCATCAAAAATCAGTATCCTCTACCTCGCATTGATGATCTATTTGATCAGATGAAAGGGGAAAAAAAATTCTCTAAGATAGATCTCAAGTCAGGCTATCATCAATTGAGAATTCAAGAAGCTGATATTCATCAAACAACTTTTCGCACCAAGTATGGCCATTATGAGTTCATAGTGGTACCCTTTGGGTTAACAAATGCTCCTTCCGTATTTATGAGCTTGATGAATGGAGTGTTTAGAACCTATTTGGACAAATTTGTGATAGTGTTCTTAGATGATATCTTGGTATACTCCAAAACTCTTGAAGAACATGAGGTTCATCTTCGGCAAGTATTGCAGTGCCTTAGGGAAAATCAACTTTATGCCAATGCGGAAAAGTGTGAATTCTTTCAGACTAAGGTTAAGTATCTTGGGCATGTCATATCAGGAAATGGCATTGCTGTTGACCCAGATAAAATTCAAGCTATAGTGGAGTGGCCAACTCCAACTAATGTCCCTGAGATTCACAGTTTTATGGGATTAGCCAGGTATTACAGAAGGTTTTTCAAAGATTTTTCTTGGGTTTCTCATCCCATTACTTCACTTCAAAGGAAGGGTAAGAATTTTGTTTGGTCAGAAAAATGTGAGGCCGCTTTCCAAACTTTGAAAGACAGATTAACCAGTGCTCCAATTTTGGTAGTTCCTGAACCATCTAGAAATTTTGTAGTATGCACAGATGCTTCTCTAGAGGGGATCGGGGTAGTTCTTATGCAAGAAGGAAAGGTTGTGGCTTATGAGTCAAGGAAACTCAAGGATCATGAACTCAACTACCCCACCCATGACCTTGAACTTGCAGCAGTCGTACATGCCTTGGTGAAATGGAGACACTTTCTGTTGGGTCACAAGTTTGAACTCCAAACAGATCATAGAAGTCTTCAGTACATCTTCTCCCAACCCAATCTCAATGCTAGGCAATGAAGGTGGATGGAATTTTTATGTGAGTATGATTTCGAAGTTAAGTATGTTCAAGGCAAAATGAATGTGGTGGCAGATGCTTTAAGCAGGCGCCGACATACTCTTTCAGCCTTAACCCTTAGCACAGATTTGGAGAGAAGAATCAGGGAGGCCCTTACTTCTGACCCTTGGTTTCAGGAGGTTAAGTTAGAGATAGAATCGGGAAGGCCTTTGGAAGGTCACTTCTCAGGATATTCCTTGGATTCAGTAGGGTTGCTAAAATAACAAAATAGAATCTATGTTCCCATGGCCGGAGATCTTTGTGCACTTATCCTTTCAGAAAGCCATAAGGTGCCCTATTCAGCACATCCAGGGGTGAAGAAAATGTATGCCGACCTACATCAGTTATACTATTGGTCAGGGATGATGTTTAGAATGTCAGAGAGTGAAGGCCGAACATCAACACCCTGCAGGTCTATTGCAGCCTCACCTAGTGCCAGAATGGAAATGGGATATCATTTCCATGGATTTTATAGTGGGACTCCCAATTACTCCCAGGAGGCATGATGCTATCATGGTAACAATTGATAGACTCACCAAGGTAGCTCATTTCTGTCCTATACAGTCCTCCTATTCAGCATCTTCTGTGGCTAGAATATTTATGAAGGATATTGTGAGACTCCACGACATTCCTAGAAAAATCATATCTGATCGTGATCTAGTATTCACCTTGGCTCTTTGGACATCACTTCAGCATGCTTTAGGGACTCAGCTCAACTTCAGCTCAGCCTATCACCCTGAGATAGATGGGCAGACAGAGCGAGTCAATCAAGTCCTCGAGGATATGCTCAGGATGTATGTTATGGACAGGCAAACCCATTGGGAGGAATACCTCTACTTGGTAGAATTTTCATATAACAATGGTTATCATAGTTCCATAGGTATGTCCCCTTTTCAGGCATTGTTGGTCGCCCATGCCGTACATCCTTCAGTTGGGACCAGTTGGAGGACAGGGTGCATTTGGAGCCGGAGATGTTGCAGGATATGGAGGAACAGGTCAGGCGCATCAGAGAGCATATTGTGACAGCTCAGGACAGACAGAAGAAGTACACCGATGCTCACAAGATTGATGTACACTTTTCTCCTGGTGATAGAGTATTTTTGAGGGTGCGTCCATGAAAGAGTCCAATCCATTATGGAAAAGGCTCCAAGTTGGCACCCCGGTTTGTTGGCCCTTTTGAGGTCCTAGAGAGGATAGGACTAGTAGCCTATCGGCTTGCCTTGCTACCCAACCTTGCTCGCATTCATGATGTATTCCATGTTTCAGTTCTTAGAAAGTATATTCCTGATGTGACTCATGTTTTGGATTGGAATGCATTACAGGTAGCGGACGAGCAGCTAGCTTTAGAGCCGGTACGTATTCTGCAGCAGCGGACATTGACCCTCAGGTGTCACATCATAGAGTAGGCAAGGGTCCAATGGGACCCCAATGATGAATCTTCCGCCACATGGGAAGATGCTGCTAGGCTTAGAGATGCTTATCCATATTTATTTGTAGGCTTCCAGGAGTAAGCCTAACTCTAGGGGGGGAGGATGTAATACCTCTCCTATAGTGATACTATGATTTCACTCTTTTCTATTATGATGGTTAGAACTATGCACTCATGTTTATGTTTCATGGAGGATTATATGTTCATCGGATGATATTTATATGTTCAGTTATAGTTACATTGATTATATGTTTATGAGATCCTAGAAGAATTTATTTTACATGTTTTATCTAATGATTTGGATACTAACCCTTATCACGATTGTTTTATGGATACATATGTCTGATGTGTTTTCATGACTCAGGATGGAGTCATAGTTACTCACTCAGTGAGGTCCACATGATGTACCGATCCTAGTCATCTATCTGCAAGTATTTGATCTATATATATGTACATGTATCTCTTCTTGGTGATGCAGGATTTACAGGTACCGGGTATCATCTCCACCTGGCTTCACAGGTCTGAGCGATCCCTTAAATCCTCGATCATTGTTGTTGTCATGGAGATATCACCAAGCCTCACAAAAGAAAACCTTTACCTTGATCATTCACCCTAGGTGGGAAGTGTTAGATCAGTTCCTGGTAGGGAGGTAATATGTGATTTATCAGTTAATAGGATTTGGACCTTGTACTTTCTTTTAGGGTATGCTCAATCTTGGTAGTAGATTATCAATGTGAGTCTTTGCTGGTCAAAGGTTGTTATCTTTGTTTAGATTATCATGTTAGCTTTAGGGGTAAGTTGATACATGTACCTTTAATCTTACAAATAATCGGTTACTTATAATATATGTGTCATAAACATATGGGTGCACACATATGTTTATGAACACATATACGTATATTAAGATAGATATATATATATAAATATATATATATAATATATATATACTTAATTATATTAACAGGACTAATGAATTTTACTATCTTAATAATTGATTGGTAAAATTATTTTAAGAATATATTTATATACATATATTCTTAAATAGAAATTATAATTATAACCTATTTGTAAATAATAATAATAGTAATTAATAAAAAGAAAATGCTCTTTGTAATAAAATTAGCTATCTAGGAGGGAGTTGAACTCGAGACCTCCTAGAAGTTAGGCTAGTTGAATTCCAAATGTGCTATGTAATTTCCTTGTAAGCTATTTGATTAATTTTGTGGTTATAGTTTTCTTTGGATGTTATTTTAATTAAATTGATTAAAAGCTTTATTATTGTTTACGGGAGATGATTGGTTTTTCCAACTAATTATGGAAGTTGGAGAAGTTTCTTCCTATAGAGAAACTCCTCCAACTATCATAGTTGGATATTAAATATTTTAGAAGGTGTGAGCAGAGGGGAGGCTGGATTTTTTGGAAAGAAATTGGAGGCTGGGAAAAAAACTATTGAAAATATTATTGAACGGAGTATTTATTAAATCTCAGTTTGAAGGTCTGTGGGCATTGCATCTGGAAGACTGCAAGCATAAGGATTCAAAGGAGTGCAAGAAAAGTTAGAGAGGATTTGATCATCCTTCATCAAACAATTTTCAGAGGACTCCAGGTTGGAATCGAGCCTGAGAAATAGATTTATTTTATAATGTGAATGTTATTTTTAGATTTGTTTGAATGATTTGTGTTTTAAAAAAAAAAAGATTACAAAATATTGATACATTATTGTATTATTGCTGGTCATGTAGATAATATTGCATTATTTTTCTAGCCATCCATACATTATAGAAATGATATAGTTTTGTGTTTCAAATGCTATATTATTGTGGCATTCTGTCATTTTAATAATAATGTATTCTGTGTTGGTTATACTTTATTTTGTATAATTTTATTATTGTAGAAACCATAGAGGACTGATTTTATAAATTAATTAATTGATTTTATTAATTAATTATATCTTATAAACATAAATTAATTTATATTTTATAAATTAATTAAACCGTTTGCAAAGTAAATGAAAAAAAAATCAAAGTAAATTTATTATAGTGTAAAACCATAATAAAATTTTAGTATAGTAATTTATTTTATTACTTTGTTTAAAACAATATAAAATAATGTTCAAAATTTACTTTATAAATTTTGAATTTATAAAATAAATTTTGAAACCGAAAATCGGTTTAAAGTTATGATAAAGTAATTTTTTTGTTTTTGAAACCGAAAATGATATAGGAAATAATAAAAACATAGGGCAAACAAAATTTATGTTTTAAACCTTTTTCAATTTTGTTGGGTTAAAATAAAAAAAAAATTTTATAATATTGTTGGTGTTTTTAATATATTTTATTATATGTATAATATATGTAAAATATTATATATATAATATAATATATGTTTTTATGATATTTTTCGGTGTAATATATATAGTATTATATTATATATATAATATGTGTAATATTATATATATAATATAATTTATGTTTTTATGTTATTATTTCATTTAAATTTAGTATTATATTATACATATAATATATATAATATTATATGTATAATATGATATATGTTTTGAAAACATGGGTTTCAATTAATTTAATATATTATATATATATATATATATATATATATATATATATATATATATATATATATATATATATATATATATATATATATATATATATATATATATATATATATATATATATATAATATTATATATATAATATAATATTATATATATAATATAATATATGGATGTATTAATTTTAAGACATCTAAGAGGCAGATGAATTTGATAAGTAAATTATATAAATATTTAATGTGATATTGCACATATATATATATATATATATATATATATATAATATATTATATATATATTATATATATAATATATTATGTATAATACAACTTAGATGAAGTAAATTCAGAAACTAGAGACATCTTAATTTAGTGATTTAAATCATATATATCTTATTTGCAAATATATAATGAATACTCATTTTCATACTTGGATAAATGTTAGGAGAGGCTAGAAATATGAAAACAAAACCCTTTCTTCCTGACTTGTCAATAATCAAACCTAGCCAAACTTTAGGACCTCTTAAACATCCAAAGGTAAATCTGAAATTGTGCAAATGTTGAGCATGTTAGTAGGTTGCTGAAAACCTAATGGGAATGGGTTAGGGTTAGGAAACCTAGGACCCTAAGTGAGTGGCTCTCAGTGCGGGGCCGGGGCCCTAAAGTGGCTAGAACCAGGATAACCGACTGATCAGTTAATTAACCAGTGATAACCTAATTAAATTTAAGGGAATGGGTATTAAAACATTAAAAAGATTAATTTGTGCCTCGCCCATGCCATTAGCGCTAAGATAGGCTATGGATGGGAGTGGGAGAAGGTACCTAGGCATAGGTGCGATCGACTGGCGCTTGTCTGTATGAAAGGCATTCGATCCCGCATGTGCCTACTTGGAGGCCGGGGCCCGGAGTGGCTAGTACCAGGACAACCCAAGGTGTGAGGGCTATGTGATGACACTCACTTAGGTAGTTACCAAAGTTTTCTACCCAGGCCTTAGAACCCTTGTTGTAAAGTACTATACTCGTGGGAAATGTTACTCAACCCTAGGTATAACCTAGTAAGTTCCTTCTTTGTGAGCTTGGTGTTTATCTCCTAGCAGGGGGGAGTGGATCCTTTTGGGTAACCACGTGGTTGGGTGGAAAATATTTCTATCGAGGTATTCTTTGCAGATGTAAATAATTGAAGATCCATGCTTGTCTATGCACCTGTTGAAGAATGAAGACTTGTACTTAATTTTGTTTTGATGTAAAATTTATGTATTCTCCTATGAGGAGTTTGAATGTAATGTAATTTCAAGATGATGTAATAATGGGTAGATATAGGAAAAAGGGTTATATGGGATGTTTATTTTCATATACAAAATGTATGTTGAAAAGATGTAATTATGTGATATTTCAAGTTTTGTAAAATGTTGTGGATCAATTGTTGTATTATTGCAAATATGTTAAGTTAGATGGATGAAATTGATTATAGTAATTGATCTCTAAAAGTTTCAAATGGAAATTAAAAGTGAATGTGGTTAGGTATTTTTCTAATAAGGAATATTAGATGAAACTGGTATGGGTAGTAAATGTGGTTAATAGAATTTCTTATCAGCTTTAAATAAATCATACATTTACAATTAAGGGAACCTTGGAAAGAAGTTAGAATAAGTTTTGTTTATTTGTAATTCTAAAAAGTTCAAAATTTTTCATAAAACTCTACTTAGGTTTTCTTTTATAAAGTAAACCTTTGTGCTTTTCCCTGGTTCCCTTGCAGGGCGTTACAGACTCCAAGATCTTCTCTTCTTGAGGCTTGGTATTAGGAGGTATGGCCACTCTACTGACATCTGAAAGAACCTCCCAACCATTTTGACTAATCTCTAATAATGGTCCCTTGTATTTGACTAGGTTTGCAATGTTGAATACTGGTGAGATGGCTAGATCTAAAAGAAGGCCCACTTTGTATGCATTATCTCCATTCTTGGCCATAATCTTGCATGGTCCTACCCTCTTCATCTAAAAATTGGTAGGTACTCCCTTCTACAATCTCTACTTGTTCAAATGAACCATCACATAGTCACCTACTTCACATTGGACATCTCTCCTCCTTGCATCCACCTTGGCTTTTAGTCTTTTGGTTTCTTTTGCTAAGGTCTTCTTGAATTTCTCCTAGATTTCTTTCATGGCTAGGAAGAAGTCTTTTGCATGGCCACTCCTATATTCTATACTCCCTAGATCTCTGAGTTAATTCACTCCTCTTGGGTCCATCCCATACACTATTTTAAAAAGGCTCTTACCACTTATCTGGTTGACACTATCACTATAGGAATACTCTTCTTGAGGGAGGACTAAGACCCATATTTTCCCATACTCCTTGGTTAGGCACCTAATTAAGTTTCCAAACAACCTATTGATAACTTCAGTTTGACCATCTTTTTGTGGATGGTAAGCTGAACCAAAAGATAAGTTTGTACCTAATCTACTCTATAGGGTCTTCCAAAAATAGCCCATGAACTTAGCATCCCTTTCTAACATAATGCTTAGAGGTAGTCCATGAATCCTCACAACATCCTTGAAGAAGAGATGAGCTATGTGGCTGGCATCATGAGTTTTCCTACAAGAGATAAAGTGACCCATTTTTCTAAACCTATCTACCACCACATAGATTCTATCTAGACATATCTTAGTCTTAGGATGCCCCACTATGAATTCCATCCTGATGCACTCCCATGGCCTATTGGGAATGGGTAAAGGCTGGTGTAGGCCTACATTTCTTGTTCCTCCTTTGGCTTTCATGAAAATAACACACTTTTCCACATATCTTCTCACATCCCTAGGCAATTTAGCCAATAATAGAACCTTTGAACTAGCTCCATGGTCTTGGTGATGCCAAAATGGCCACTAAGACTCCCATTGTTCTTTTGAGTATGTACAAGATCATAAGGGGCCAAAAAGTGGCGATGTAAAAAAATCAACTTTTCAATTGTCCAAAAGCACATGAAAATGTATGTTGACTTTTTAGTAGGCCTACATGTCAGTACACCTAGGCAAACCTGAGACCAAAGCACAAGCCTTATCGGGTACCCAAAAAAATTGGGTACTCGAAACCTATGGCATAAATCAAAACTCACGAGCCATTTTCCTCATTTCTCCTCACGTTTTAAGTTTGGAAAATGGCTCCAATTATCACATACATGATATTTTTAGGTACCTGATTGCGCCAACAACAAATTCAAGTCCACAGTTGATCTAGTAAGTAAATTATTGCTATATCTTGATTAATTTCTTTCATTTTCATGTTAAATGTAGTTTTTTTGGTTAAAATAGGGTTTTGTATTAATTTTTTTAATAATATATGAAATCAATTTGAAATTTATATTTTTTTATTATTTAATCAGGAACAAATGACAAAAATGAAGATAATAACCCTCTCCCACCAAATAATGATCCCCCAAAAAATTGAGAACCACTTGAAATCCCTCAATATTTAGAGGATTTGATACAGGAGAACTTGAACACTATATGAGGCTTCAAAAATACGTATCAAAATATACCTATGTTAGCTCCTATGCTTGCCACCCTAAATACCATTGTTGAAAACATTGACACCCTTATGTAGCAACATAATGCTGCTCTTCATTAGTGTGATGATATGCACACCCAATTTGATGACAAGCTTGACCATGATGGGGTTGTGGCCCTTAATATAACTAAGGAAGATATAGTCTCCCTTTTTGCTAATCCTAAAACCAGATTAAAATTTGACCCCAAAAAGCCTAAATTATCAATAAAATGGTGCACAAATGAAGCAATGCACACACAATTTTGGGATCATTGGTGGATGGTATTTGATAAACCACCCCATAGAAATTTAGAGCTCCTTTTCTATTTCATAAAAGAATTATATGCTGAGTTTGTGCTTGGTCACAATGTTAATTATTGAAGCATGAGGCCCAACATGGGCATAGGTGGAGGAGCTTTTCAGACTAGGCCATTTGCCCATCCAAAAAAGGCCACTACCTTTGTCCCCTCCACTGATGTTGCACCCCCTCCTCCACTGTAGTATCTTGATATCATTGTAGAGGTTGCCTCATAGAGTATTAGGGCCATTTATTTGCTGAGTGATCAGTTGATCATGCAGACCAGGTCATTGTTGCCTCCTCATATGGATGATGCTAGCACATCGACATCTGGCCAGAGTTCACATGTATGTGTGCCCCATATTTGCATTATATGCAAGAATATGTGCCTCAGACTTCTTACTAGTGTTGATACATATCAGTATGTTATTGATGAGGAGGATATAGGAGATGTAGCTATAGAGGTTGCAACACCTCATGGAGCATATACATATCATGAGAGTGCTCGGGAGGGGTATGCAGAGCCATGGACTCTTGTTGATATGCTAAGAGTAAACATTATAAATAAATTTGTCACATGACTTATTTAATTTAAAAAAAATTATTTATTTAGATTAGTTTTAATGATTGCATGCACTTATGTATATATATTTTTTCCATTTATGTTCATTCGATGAGAGAGGAGGAGTTGAGATAGGTGGATGACTCTGTTAGGAATGAATGCTAAATGTTTGGCAGTCATTCTGTAGCAATTGTTGTTGTATTCATGACTATGATTGTCATTGATGTCAACACAGTGATTTACCAAAGACTTACAGAGAAGCAGACAATGTTTTAATTAGTACATGTGGGTTATTGTAGTTGGAGGTATGTGATGATGAGGATATACTCTTTAATATGCTATATGTCTATGGTTAAGAGTGCATGTAGTAATTTATTTATTCATGGAAGTTATGATCATTTTGGTGGAAGTAGTATTCAGGTAGTGTTCCTGAGTAGTGGTTTGTGGAAATCAGCTGATATCTCCTAATCAGGATGGAATCTAGTTTTTCACAATTAAAGGGAAGTTGAAGACACATTAATAGTGACATGGATGATAGTGCAAACTTTGAGGTCACATGAGTAAAGATTTATTGTATTTGGAAGCTGACAGTTTTTGTGTAATTTTGATGTAGCGTGTGGAAACTTCTATTTTGTAATTGTATGTCGACTCATTTGTAATTATTTGAGTGTGGTATAAAGGAATGAATGTATTTCCTTTTTTGAATATGCTATTGTAGTGGTTGGAGTAATTATATGTGATGTTGTATGCATGAAGTGAAGAAAAGAGCTAAGTATGAAAGTGAATTTGTGAAGGAAGACATGCGAAGTGCAAAGATCTGAAATTGAGATCTGATGTAATAGTGAGTGTGGTTTGGCATAGTTAGAGATGAGGTAACATATTATTCTATTGAGTAATGAAAATATTATTTGGACAGTGTGTTCAAAGATCTTACCCTGAAGCTATTTGGGCAGTGGGTCCTTCTGTCTTCCATAACTCTTAACAGGGTTAGAATATTTTAACATGGATTCAAAATCTCCTAAAAGGGATTCATGTGTACTAAATGTATTTCATAAGAATCCTAATAGAGTGCATCCTTTCACAAGGAATATTTATATTAGTGCATCTTTTGTGGGCATCATTCCCACCAGGGTTTTCTCTTCCCTAGTCAACAGATCTTGTGTTATTGTGTCATTGTGTATGAATATCTTTCTATGGTTGGTAATTATATTTCTCATATGGTTTAATGTTGTTGAAGATGATAAAATTTATAATTATCTGATAACTAATTCACCCCCCCTCTTAGTTATCTTGGTGGACTTCCTTTTATTCTATTATTGTCGATCATTAGAGTCGCTCATATGACTGGTGAACGGACCCCCCAGCCCCCCTTTATAATAGTAGGGCGGCGGGCGGGGCCCAGTTGCCTTCCTATCTCATTCTTCTCCCCTATAGAATGGTAGGGCCTCACTTACAATATATTTCAAGCCCTCTATCTATATGGCCTCTAGCCTAAAATTCTATGGGGGATGGAAGCTCGTCAATGGATGGACTACCGGAAACCCCAGCAAAAGGAGGCCAGAAAGCCCTATCAATTGCCCATTTTTTTCTAGGCGAGGCCCCATAGAATTGTAGACTTTCTAACAATTGGTATTAGAGCAACAGATCCTTGAAAAAGAAGTTTAACAGCTTAAGGAGATCCATGGTGAATTTCAGGAAAGAAAGCCCTAAGTTTGATGGAGTAAATTTTGATAGCTAGAAAGAAAAGATGAAGACACAGCTATTGTGTTTAGGACTAGGTTATTGGTTGATTACAAAGAATGATAAGACTATTATTGAAGAAGATGATCTTGAAACATTACCTATTGATGAGAGAGATCTATTCATGTGTAACATACTTGCAAGAGAAGCACTTTTGAGAACACTTTCAGAGAATGAGTACAGTCAGGTAAAATGTTTGAAAAAGTCTCATGAAATTTTGAAAGCTTTACACTCTACTTTTGAAGGTGATGAACATGCAAAAAGAGTTAGATTACATAATTGGATATGTGCATTTGAAGATATAAGAATGTTGGAAGATGAATCTATTAGAAGCTATATTGGTAGAATGTTAGAAATTATTATAGGTATAAAATCTTATGGAGGAAGAAAGAAAGAGAATGAAGTGATATGGAAAATTAAGAGGACATTGACTCCTGTATTTAAGCAGACAACACAGATGATTGAACAAGTCATACCTTGTACAACAAACTTTACAAGAGAAACTTTTCTTGGAAGATTGGAAGCAGCAGAAATGAACTTGAGATTATCAGGAGACTTACCTAGAATGGAGATAGCATTCAGTGCTCTTAGTGTTCACCCCTACTTTGTCAAGAAGCATCAGTGTGAGCAGAGATTATGCTGGCAGCACCAGAATCTAGAAATAAAGAAGACAAGAAGATTGAAGAAGGTATTGCCTTGCTTGTGAAAAGAGAACTAGGTGGTAAGAAAATATTTAAATGTTGGACTTGTCAAGAATATGGTCATTTTGCATCTAAATGTCCTAAGAGAGTTCAAAAGTACAAAAACAATTTCAAACCTAGAAGATCTAAAGAATGTTATTATGCTAATGATGAAGATCTTGAAGCTAGTATAGAGAGAACTTTAAGTGAAAGTGATACTGAGAATAATGATGACATAGGATTTGTAGCAATTAAAGAAGAGAATTATGAAACTGATGTTAAGGAATAAAAATCCTTAGTTTGTCAAGTTGAAAAGAAAGTTGATTGGATTATAGATAGTGGTTGTTCACATCATATGACTAGAGACATGAAAAAGTTCATAAAGTTGAATGAATATGATGGAGGAAGTGTTAGAGTTGGTAACAATGCACCTTGTTTCATTAAAGGTATAGGATGTATTACTCTTGATGGAAAGACTAATACCAATGATGTTTATTTTGTGAATGGGATTGAAACATAATCTTTTGAGTTTTGGACAATTAGTTGATAAAGGATATCAAGTTTGGTTTACTGAGAAAACTTGTGTGATAAAGGATAAAGATGGAAATCTATTGGAACTAGATCTAGAACCAGAGGTAATGTATTTCAGTTGAATCCTATAGAGATGACATGTTTAATTACTAAGAGTGATGACAGTTGGTTATGGCATAAAAGGTTTTGTCATATAAACTTTGATAACATTGTGAAAGTAAGTACTACACTTGCAGTAAGAGATTTACCTAAGATTATGAAGCCTACTAACATGATTTGCAAAGAATGTGTAATGGCAAAATAGAAGAGAAGTTATTTTCCTAGTAAGAAGTTTACATCTACAGAAAAGATGGAGATTGTTCATATAGATCTGAGTGGTCCTACTAGGACTAAAGGATTCTATGGAGAAAGGTATTTATGATCCTTGTTGATGATTTTACAAGAATGATGTGGATTGCATTTCTTAAAGAAAAATCTGAAGCATTTTGATAAGTTTAAGATTGTTAAGAATAAAGTTGAGAATGAATCTGGAATGAAGATTAAATGTTTGAGATCTGATAGAGGTGGAGAATTTACTTCTAGAGAGTTTAACATTTTTTTTTAAGAAAATGGAATAAAGAGACAGTATTCAGCCCCTAGAACACCTGAACAAAATGGCATTGCAGAAAGAAGGAATAGATCAGTGACTGAAGCAACAAGAGCTATGTTGTTGGAAAATGATTTGGCAAAGATATTCTGGAGAGAAGTAGTGAACACAACAGTGTATATAATAAATAGAGTACAAATCAGAGCAGACATAGACAAGACACCTTATGAATTATGGTTTGAACATGCACCCTCAGTTAAGTATTTTAGAATTTTGGAAGCAAATGTTATATAAAGAGAGATGATGATATTGGAAAGTTTGATCCTAGAAGTGATGAAGGTATATTTCTTGGATATTCTTTGAAAAGAAAAGCATATAGATGTTACAATAAAAGAACTAAGACTATTGTTGAAAGCACAAATGTTAAAGTTGATGAAAAGTTTAAAATTTAGGAAAGAATTCTGATTATGAATCAGATGAAGAAGCTCATCTTAAATCTGACACTAGATCTGCTGAATTATTTTACAAAACTGACAGTGATTTGTTAAATGAAAGCCCCAGTGAAGTCATTGGAGAACCTACATCCTAAAGAGAGATCTAAGACAGTGACACCTAGCAAGAGTTTGTTAAGAAATCATCCTGTTGAACAAATTATTGGGAAGCATCTAAAGAGGAGTTCTAACTCGAAATAAGGCACAAGAACAGTTATGTTTGATTTCTCAAATTGAACCTAAGACCACTAGTGAAGCTTTTGAAGATGAAAGTTGGACTAATAATATGAAAGAAGAACTAGATCAGATTGAAAAGAATAAGACATGGGAATTGCTCCCTAGACCTAAAGATAAGAATGTTATTGGAACTAAATGGGTATTTAGAAACAAGATGAATGAACAAGGAGAAGTAGTAAGAAACAAAGAAAGATTGGTATGTAAGGGTTACTCAGCAAGAAGGAATTGATTATGAAGAAACCTTTGCACCTGTCGCAACAAATTCAAGTATATCAGATGGATGTGAAGTCAGCATTTCTGAATGGAGTGTTGGAAGAAGAAGTCTACATTGAGCAGCCAGAAGGTTTTCCTTTGACTCAAGAAGGAGACATGGTATGTAAACTAAAGAAAGCTTTATATGGACTTAAGCAAGCACCTAGAACTTGGTATGCAAGAACAGTTATGTTTGATTTCTCAATTGAACCTAAGACTACTAGTGAAGCTTTTGAAGATGAAAGTTGGACTAATGCTATGAAAGAAGAACTAGATCAGATCAAAAGAACAAGACATGGGAATTTCTCCCTAGACCTAAAATAAGAATGTTATTGGAACTAAATGGGTATTCAGAAACAAGATGAATGAACAAGGAGAAGTAGTAAGAAACAAAGAAAGATTGGTATGTAAGGGTTTCTCACAACAAGAAGGAAGTGATCATGAAGAAACCTTTGCACCTGTTACAAGAAATTCAAAGTATATTAGATGGATGCGAAGTCAGCATTTTTGAATGGAGAGTTGGAAGAAGAAGTCTACATTGAGCAGCCTGAAGGTTTTCCTTTGACTCAAGAGGAGACATGGTATGTAAACTAAAGAAAGCTTTATATGGACTTAAGCAAGCACCTAGAACTCTGGTATGCAAGATTGGATAACTATTTGTTAAAATTGGGATTTACAAAAGGAAAAGCTAATAGCAATCTATACACAAAAGAAATTGAAAATGGTTTGTTAGTTATAGTTATTTTTGTTGATGACATTATCTTTGGAGGAGAAGATGAAGCTAGTGACAAATTTGCTGATGAAATGAAGACTAGATTTTAAATGAGTATGATTGGTGAAATGAAATACTTTTTGAGATTACAGATAACACAAAACAATGATGGTATCTTTGCAAGTCAGACAAAGTACCTGAATGACTTGTTGAAAAGATTTGGAATGGAGAATTGTAAACTAGTTGGAACACCCATGGTGACTGGACATAAGTTATCTAGAACAGATGTAACACCTGTAGTGGAACAGAAGAAATATAGATCTATGATTGGAGGATTGCAGTATTTGACTCATACAAGACCTGATATAGCACATTCAGTTGGAATTATAGCAAGATTTCAAGCTGAACCTAGAGAATCACATTATGCAGCAATAAAGAGGATACCGAGATATTTAAGAGGCTAAATGGGACTCATGGATTATGGTATGAAAAATTTGATGATTTTACCCCTATGTGCATATACATATGCTGATTGGGGAGGTAGTGTTGATGATAAGAAAAGCCCAGTGGTGGAGCATTTTTCCTTGGAGGAAGATTGTTTTCATGGCTAAGCAAGAAGCAAAATTGTATCTCACAAAGCACAACAAAAGCAGAATATGTAGCAGCAGCAAACAACTGTAACCAGATAATTTGGATGAAGTAAATGTTGAAGGATATTGGAATAAACTTTGTTGAACCTGTTGTCATACATTGTGACAATATTAGTATAGTTAGTATGTCTAAAAATCCTATATTACATTCTAAGACAAAGCATATAGAGATCAAGTATCATGTTGTAAGGGAGAAAGTTGTTGAGAAAGAAGTTAGACTTGAGTACATAAGTACAAAGGAGCAGATAGCAGATATATTCACAAAAGCCTTTGCCTAAGGATACATTTGAGTATCTGAGAGGTATGCTTGGGGTTGTGCCCTAGCCTACTTTTGAAAAGTGATGCATTTGGTTGCATCCATCCAATGGTATATGAGCCCTATCTTTCTTCTAGACTGGATGTTGGTACTCTCCTCTATGGGGGAGTATGTGTATCTAAGCTGAGTCATGAGGACTCTAGTGAATGTGTTTTCTGAATAGTGTCTTTTGACATTGAGTTGTTGTTGATACAGTGATGAAATTTATGTCATTGATGTCAATGGGGGAGAAGTATACATGAAAAACAATCTAGAACATATGTTGGAGAGAACTGAATAGGATAATGAAGGCAAGATTTGATTAATGAAGAGGATATGGACAAGCAGTGTTGCAGTATTGGATTTTTGGAATAATGGATGTTTTTAATCTATGTTTCCATCAATGCCAATGGGTGAGATTGTTAGGAATGAATGCTAAATGTTTGGTAGTCATTCTGTAGCAGTTTTTGTTTCATTCATGACTATGATTGTCATTGATGTCAACACAATGATTTAGCGAAGGCTTGCAGAGAAGTAGAGAAGTAGACAATGTTTTGATTAGCGCATGTGGGTTATTATAGTTGGAGCTATGTGATCATGAGGATATACTCTTTGATATGTTGTATGTCTATGGTTAAGAGTGCATATAGTAACTCATTTATTCATGGAACTTATGATCATTTTGGTGGAAGTAGTATTCAGACAGTGTTCTGAGTAGCAGTTTGTGGAAATCGGATGATATCTCCTAATCAGGATGGAATCTAGTTTTGGGAAGTTAAAGGGAAGTTGAAGACACATTGATAGTGATATGGATGATAGTGCAAAATTCAAGGTCACATGAATGAAGATTTATTGTATTTAGAAGCTGACAGTTTTTGTGTAATTTTGATGTAGCATGTGAAAAAATTTATTTTGTAATTGGTATGCCAACTCATTTGTAATTATTTGGGATATGTATAAGGAAGGAATGTATCTCCTTGTTTTAATATGGTAGTGTATTGGTTGGATTAATTATGTGATGCTGTATGCATGAAGTGAAGAAAAGAGCTAAGCGTGAAAGCAAATTTGTGAAGGGAAGACATGCAAAGTACAAAGATCTAAAATTGAGATCTGATGTAAGAGTGAGTGTGGTTTCGCATAGTTAGAGATGAGGTAACATATTATTCTATTGAGTAATGCAAAGATTATTTGGATAGTGTGTTCACTGATCTTACCCTGAAACTGTTTGGGTAGTGGGTCCTTCTGTCTTCCATAACTCTTAATAGGGTTAGAATCTTTTAACAGGATTCATATGTACTAAATGTATTTCATAAGACTCCTAACAAATTCCATCCTTTCACAAGGAATATTTATATTAGTGCATCTTTTGTGGGCATCATGCCCACCGGGGTTTACTCTTTGATCAAGAGGTTCCCTAGTCAACATATCTTGTGTTAGTGTGTCATTGTGGATGAATATCTTTCTATGGTTGGTAATTATATTGCTCGTATGGTTTAATGTTGTTGAAGATAATAAAATTTATAATTATATAATAATTTATTCTCCCCTCCCCCTCCTCTTAGTTATCTTGGTGGACTTTACTTTCTAACAGACTCCACACTTTCAGCCATTTCATTTAGCCTTGACACCTATACGACATATTAAAAATTATCTACCCATTAGTTTTGTTTATATCATTTGGTATACATGCTTAAATCTCTCTCAATTAGAGAAATAAAATTCATACATTTACTAATATATTGTCATCCTTATTGTACTCTTGTAGGCTATAGCTGATGTCAGTGGGGGGGCACGAGGGGGTTCCTTCTTCATGTGCTGACAAAGGAAAGGTAATTAACTGTTTAAGATTAATTATGCATGCATATGTATGCCACTTGTGTGTAGTAATAAATATTTTACTTGTACTTTATTATATAGGGTGTGGCTCTTGATGATGTCCCCGACACAGGTTCAGGAGCCTAGGCTGATAAGTATCTTGATTCAGAGTGATAGCCCGATCGTATGTAGACTTTTTACATATTGTTAATTGTATTTTGTTACCCAGGGTTGTTATGATGAGGTACATTTATATATAATTGACAATCTTTTTACTGTCATAGGTTACTCCCAATGTGAGGGAGGGCCCACGAGAATCTTTCATATCTTTGTTGACTCAGCCCACTATTCCAAAGGAGGGATAAGAAGATGTAAGTTTTAGTTTTAGTTCAATCAATTTGTAATTTTATTATGCTATCATTGTATTTTTTAGATTTATTACTCTATGTTGCACCACTCTACTAATCTCATTATTGCAAAATATATATTTATATGTTGGAGTTGGTTATGGTGGCATTGTCCCTTCTCTACGAAAGACTTATGTTAGGACACCTGATTGTGGTAGGCAACTGAGAGGCCAAGTACAGATGTTTATATTCAATTATAATTTTAATTAAATTAGTGAATATATATATATATATATATATATATATAGGAGATGCATAGTAAGTTTCATTCATTTGGTTGATTTGATCATTCATTGTGATTATCCAATCGTATCGATCTAGAAGATCCAAATTTTTTTCCATCTGGATTGAAAATGGTTCATCTTTGGTAGCAAAAGGACAATGCCACCATAACCAAGTCTGACATATAATATATATTTGCAATAATGAGATTAGTAGAGTGGTGCAACATAGAGTAATAAATCTATAAAATATGATGATAGCAATAAAATTACAAATTGATTGAACTAAAACTAAAACTTACATCCACTAATCCCTCCTCACATTTTGGGTTTGGAAAATGGCTCCAAGTATCATATACACGATATTTTTGGGTACCTGATTGTGCCAACAAAAAATTCAAGTCCACAGTTGATCCAGTATGTAAATTCTTGCTATATCTTGATTAATTTCTTTCATTTTCATGTTAAATGTAGTTTTTTTGGTTAAAATAGGGTTTTGTATTAATTTTTTTAATAATATATGAAATCAATTTGAAATTTATATTTTTTTTTATTATTTAATCAGGGACGACTGACAACAATGAAGATAATAACCCTCCCACACCAAATAACAATCCCCAAAACAATTGAGAACCACTTGAAAACCCTCAATATTTAGAGGATTTGATACAGGAGAACTTGAACACTATACGGGGCCTCAAAAATATGTATCAAAATATACCTATGTTAGCTCCTATGCTTGCCACCCTAAATACCATTGTTGAAAAACATTGACACCTTATGCAACACCATAATGCTACTCTTCATTGGCATGATGATTTTGATGACGGGGTTGACCATGATGGGGTTGCGGCCCTTAATATAACTAAGGAGTATATAGCCTCCCTTTCTGTTAATCCTAAAACCGGATTAAAATTTGACCCCAAAAAGCCTAAATTATCAATAAAATGGTGTGCAAATGAAGAAATGCGCATAAACTTTTGGGATCATTGGTGGATGGTATTTGATAAACTACCCCATATAAATTTAGAGCTCCCTTTCTATTTCATAAAAAAATTATATGCTCAGTTTGTGCTTGGTCACAATGTTGATTATTGGAGCATGAGGCCCAACATGGGTGTAGGTGGAGGAGCTTGTCAGACTAGGCCATTTGCCCAGTGCAAAAAGGCCACTACCTTTGTCACCCTACTAATGTCGCACCCCCTCCTCCATTGTAGCATCCTCATATCATTACAGAGGTTGCCTCATAGAGTATTAGGGCCATTTATTTGCTGAGTGATCAGTTGATCATGCAGACTAGGTCATTGTTGCCTCCTGGTGTGGATGATGCTGGTGCATTGACATCTGGCTAGAGTTCACATGTATGTGTGCCCCATAGTTGCATTATATGCAAGAATATTAGCCTCAGACTGCTTACTGATGCTGATACATATTCATATGTTATTGATGAGGAGGATATAGGAGATGTAGCAACAAAGGCTGCAACACCTCGTAGAGCATATACATCTCATGAGAGTGCTTAAGAGGGGTACGCAGAGCCATGGACTCCTGTTG
>BSBK01010233.1:0-2500 GCA_027943335.1 Chamaecyparis obtusa | reverse complement strand
GGTCTATGTGATCAAGTAAGTGTTAGTGTTATTCATTGGAACTGATCTAGACAACAAGTCTAAGCATAGTTCACCAAGATCTAGATATAGTGTGTATCTATTATTCAAAAGATTGTAGCCTTCACCCCTTTGAGAAGTGAGCTCTCAGATAGTGCATCCTCTCCCCTAACAAGGACAATTGTAAAAGACTCCTAATAGGGTCCGACCCTTGACCAGGTCTACTGTACTAAATATATTGTAAAGAAACTCCTAACAAGGTTAAGGATCTTCTAACAAGGATCATAATACACTAGTACAGAATATTAGTGGGTGTCAATTCCCACCTAGGTTTTTACCTATTTGGGTTTTCCCGTAACCAAAATATTGGTTTTATGTTCATGTGTTCTTTCATTGTGTTTATACTTTATGTTTAAGTATACTTAACTAGATAAAGAATTGAAACTTGTAGATAACTAATTCACCCCCCCTCCCCATCTCATTTATCTCTTGGGACTATTCCTAACAATTGGTATCAGAGCCAAGTGCCTCAGAGAGAAATTTTAACAGCTTGAGGTTGATCAGATGGCATACTTCAGAAAAGAAAGTCCTAAGTTTGATGGAGAGAATTATCTTGATTAGAAGAACAAGATGATGACCCATTTGCAGTGCATTGCTTTTGAAGTTTTTGATGTAACTATCAAAACAACCAAGATTCCTACCTTAGAAGACCTTGCAAAGGATGATGCTACTAAAAGGCAAAAGGAATTTTTTCATCAAAATGCTATAGTTAAAGAAGCCCTTATCAGCACCCTATCTGATAGTGAATTTTTAGAGATAAAGAAGGTAGACACCACCCACAAGATATGGAAGCACCTAGAAGAGATGTTTGAAGGTGACAAACAAGAAAAGGATGCATGCAGAAAAACATGGAAGAAAAGATAAAATGCATTAGAAATTCTACCTGAAGAAAAAATCAAAGCTTATAATCAAAGGATCAATGAAGCAGTTGCTGGAATCAAGAACAATGGTGGAGAAATCTCAGAAGAAGACATTATGGACAAGTTGATGACTACTCTCACTCCTGAATATGAAAACAAGATTAAAATCCTTGATGAGACCATGTAGCTTACATCTAATTTCAAGAGAGAGACCTTGATCAGAAAAATATGAGCTTTTGAGATTTCAAGATTGAAGACAGAACCAAAGAATGAGACAGCCTTCAAAGAAACAGTTCATGGTAAGAAATCTGCAAACACTTCTAGTAATTTATGATGATGATGAGAGAAACACTAGATAATTTCATTGCTATTATTTCCAAAATAGAAAAGAAAGGAAAAGAAAAATATGAAGGTAAATTACCATTTAAGTGTTTTTCATGTAATAAGATCAGTCACTTTGCATCTAAGTGTCCTATTAGAGCTAGAAAGTTAAAAAATGATTACAAGCCTAAGTACTCTAAGGAATCCTACTATGATGAAGATGGGGTTTCATATGATGAATCAAGTGAAGAAGAAATGGATTCATTGTTATTATAAACAAAATGAATAATAAGACAAATCATGAAGATAAGAAAGAGAATCAAGAGCTAGCATTGATTTCCCAAGCTGATATAAGGATAGACTGGATTATAGATAGTGGTTGTTCACATCACATGATAGGTGATAAAGGCACATTTTTTCATCTTCAAAAATAAAATGGGGTCATGGGTAGATTTGGAGATAACACTCCTAAACTCATAGTTGGTAGAGGAGCCCTCACCTTGGATGGAAAGAATAGTACTGATGATGTTCTCTATGTAGATGGTTTGAAACATAACCTTCTTAGTGTTGGACAGTTACTTGGAAAAGGATATTAGTTGGAGTCCAAAGATGACAAATGCATCATTAACAACAAAGATGGTGTTATGATTGCATTAGGCTCGAAGACAAGAGGTAATGTTTTCCAACTCAATTTAGAAGTAAGTTGTTTTGTTGCTAAAGTTGATGACAGTTGGTTATGGCATAAAATACTATGTCATATCAATTTTGATAACATAGTAAAGATAAGCAATGTAAAGGTAGTAAGAGATCTACCTAGCATAGCAAAGCCAATTGATACTATATGAAGGGAATGTGTGGTGGGAAAACATGTGATAAATTCATTTAGGAGCAAGCACAATTCAACAAAGAACAAGTTGGATCTGATTCATACAAACCTATGTGGTCCAACTCAAATAAGATCATACTATCATGAAAGCTATTTCATTTTGTTTGTTGATGATTATACTAGGATGATGTGTGTTGCATTCTTGAAATATAAGTCATAAGCATTTGAGAAGTTCAAAATATTTAAAGCTAAGGTTGAGAATGAATCTGACTAAATATAAAATGTTTGAGTTTGGATAGAGGAGGGGAATTCACCTCTAATAGATTCTATGAGTACTGTGAAGAACATGGCATAAAGAGATATTTAAGTGCACCTAGAACCCCTCAGTAAAATGGAATTGCAGAGAGAAGGAATAGGATCATCCTTGATACAACAC
>BSBK01010231.1:1900000-1922145 GCA_027943335.1 Chamaecyparis obtusa | reverse complement strand
GTAATTATACGTTCTAATGGTTTTTGCATTGCAAATATGTTTTTGGTGTTATTTGATGCTATAATAAGACCCTAATGACCATTGACCAAATTTTCAACTATTATTTTAAGCCTTTCAAAGGAATTGTCTATAATAGACCTATGGCACTAGTTTCCCCAAACTGATAAACCACTCCAAATATCAGAATATGATTTATAGCTATATTCCAATCAGTAAGTCAGAAATGTCATCAATAAATATACTTTTAATTTATGGTGGAAGCATACATTTCTAATCTCCAAACTAAACCAACACAATATTGAAAACAATTTACATATATCGTGAAAAATGAAATTTTTAAGTAGCATCAAAAGGTATCAAGTAGGAAAGTAGCTTAATAGTATACGTCACACATGAAGGTCCCCAAAATGTATGGCAAATGTATGGGTATGTGTAAAAACAAGTAAGTTTAATTTTATAAGTCAATTGGGCAACCTGCAAACACCCCTGATTGTGCTCCCTGTTCAATGGCATCATCGTTTGGGCGCTTTGTGACTCGGCCTAAAGAGTGTGTTGTAGTCCAACACCACTCTGGAAGCTCGAATGCATCAAGTTGCAAATTTGATGGTGTGTTCTAGAACTACATCTACTAGCTGCGTCCCCATGATGTCACCTCATAAGTATAGTCCCATAACTATTCTTCAGTTGCCCGATGGCCACAATGTCATAATATTGTTTATCGATGCGGTCTACCCGTCGCTCTCAAGAGCATTGCAGAAAAATCTTCAAATGTCGACGTTGATCTCTACACTGTGAGGGTGTAGAGAATATGGAGAATATGCAATTCCCCAACCAAACCACCATGCATCTATGTCATGGCCAAAAGAATCTGCCGCTGCAACTCATCGGGCTGCTGCGGAGACGTTCTATTGTGGAGTTGTCCATCTTAAATGATTGCAGTCTCCTGCAAAATTGAAGCACAAAATTCTTAGTAATATGTTTGTAATGTACAAAAATAAAATTATAAGCATGGTTTACTTTATGGCAGTCCTTACTTTATTCCCTGTCCATAACATTTAAATAAATTTTTCAATACTTCATAAAATGCATCTATATAACTCAGATATATAAATATTCGAATACAAAAAATAATGCCAGCTAGCACATCCTCTATAAAATATATCACCTTCAATTCAAGTGTAAAACAATAGTATATGTAAAGTTGTATTGACAGTTAAGGTAAGGTTAGTATAACAGATAACTTATTGGCTGATAAAGGAATTGGTATGTTGTATTAATTCAAAATATTAAACGCTTACAATTGATAATAGTGATTGCATAGAACTTACAAAGGATCCTGTCCTTTCGATGAATATTTTCAAAAAAATAATGGCAGCTAGCACATCCTCTAAAATATATCACCTTCAATTCAAGTGTAAAACAATAGTAAATATAAAGTTGTATTGACAGTTAAGATAAGGTTAGTATAACAGATAACTTATTGGCTGATAAAGGAACTGGTATGCTATATTAATTCAAAATATTAAATGCTTACAACTGATAATACTAATTGAATAGGACTTACAAAGGATCATGTCCTTTCGATGACTATTTTTAAAATTAAGAATTCATAACAACAATAAACAAATATAATTAGCTTCCTCAAACCATAATTTAACATAGGAGATTATAGACTTAATTTTAGACCAATTAGGATGGTATTAGACCCAATTAGATTGTTTTGCACAATAGTTAACTGTTATTTGTTTGGTCCCGCTTCCGCAAATCAATTTGAGATGTACAAAACAATGAGTGCACCAATCCATGGTAAAAAACATCAAGTATTTTCTGTGAAGTCAGTCCCAGTTACCTTATGTTATTTGCAAGATGTTTACAACGTGTGACCAGCTTTAAAAGGAATGCACTGTAATTAACAAAACAAGTATTACAAAATAAAAAATAGTTGCAGATAAAGACAGAGATCTCTTACCTATACGACCCTCCCCTTGACACCATGTCCTAAAAAAAATTGGGCCAAAAAATTGGGTCTAGAAATCGCGGCTGATCGAAAAGGATCAAAAAAGTTGATAAAAAACTCATATAATAACCTATGAGTGATTTCATCAATGTCACCCATTGTCGTCATTTGTCAAGATGGACCAAAAGGGTAACTGCGTAGGTGCAGGCTATTCTCTATTTTCGCTATTCAAATCACTTTTTCTACCATATTTGTCAAGATGGATGAAAAGATAAGTGCGCAGGAGCGAGCTATTCTCTGTTTTAGCTATTCGAAT
This sequence comes from Chamaecyparis obtusa, assembly GCA_027943335.1. Classification (NCBI taxonomy): domain Eukaryota; kingdom Viridiplantae; phylum Streptophyta; class Pinopsida; order Cupressales; family Cupressaceae; genus Chamaecyparis; species Chamaecyparis obtusa. The sequence goes on along the minus strand of BSBK01010231.1, from coordinate 1,919,872 downwards.
AACTTTTTCTTCAGTGAGACAGATCTGAGTAGTGCATAGTGCATAGGGATGCGCATTATTCTCTATTTTCATTGCTCAAATCACTTTTGTTTTTTCTATGTCTGACTAAATATAGAAACTACTGAGTATTTTTGAACATTTTGGCATTTCGCTGTGTGTTTTTGCATGCTCATTGAAGGAGCAGCCATACCCTACACATTCACAGCTAGACTGGTTTTTTTTCGTTGACACCCAATGCCTATAATTATAGTATTTTAGGTGTTTCTTGTGAATCTACAACCCAACCCAAACAAAACCCAAATCCATTAATTGTTAAAATAATAATTCTATAGTAATGTGACATGAATACATGGTAATGTTCAAAACCCAAAATAAATCATATTTTTTAAACTATTGAGACAAACTACTATAAAGACCTACTGTAACACTATATATATATATATATATATATATATACACAAGTGTGTATATATACATATGAGTGTATATATATACACACATGTGTGTATATATACACATACGTATATATACATGATATATATATATACAAGTGTGTATATATACATATGAGTGTATATATATACACATGTGTGTGTATATATACACATAAGTATATATATACATGAGTGTGTATATATATACACATGCATGTATATACACACTCGTATGTATACATGTGTGTGTGTGTGTGTGTGTGTGTGTGTGTGTGTGTGTATGAAGGTAAGGTTAGCCTTTACCTGAATGGAATGAAAGTAAGGGGCATTTTACGTATAGAATATGACATACCGGCTCCTACTATTCTAATGTTAAGTGATATTTATTGAGATAAAATTATATATATATATACACACACACACGCACACACACACACACACATTACTATTTATTTTCAATTCAATTAAGATTTCAATACATACTTTCTATAACAAAATTTAAAGTTTTTTCTTTCATTCATATTCTCTATAGATTAATTCTTTTGTGCATTATTCTTTTGGTTGATCAATTTAGATCTCTTTTTCAAGAATTTAGATTAAAAATTGGATCTTACATTTCCTTATGCACATAATATCTTCTTTTTTGATGATCAATACACCTTTGACTACACTTTAGTGAATATAATTTTCTATCTTATAGCCACTATTCTTTTCCATCTTACAATATATATGTATACACGCATATATATATACACGTGTATATATATATATATGTGTGTGTGTGTGTGTATGTATATATATATACATATATATACGCATGATATGTATACATATATATACATATGTATATACGCACGCACACACACACACACACACACACACATATATATATATATATATGTATATATATATATACTCACATGCATATATATATATACACACACGCTTATATATATATATATGCTTGCATATATATATTATATATAATGGTCACTAGTTGAGGGGACAATCAAGGTTCGGATGATTGGACCATTAGATGACCTTATTTCTTTGTATTTATTATTATTTAAATTGAATGCATAGATTTTTTGTGAATTATCGGTTGCTATGTATTCTGCAACTACATCCGTAAATATGCATATACTTCTCTAGGGTTGTAAGCCACTTAGAGATTAAAATAGAGTAAATAAATCAAAATCATTCTTTGTCCTATTTCCTTTTAATAAAGTCTCAACTATCAATGATACAATACATTTGATGCCCTAATCTATCAATACAAATGGTGCCTAGCTAGAAGCTCACGGGTTGTCCATTTGATAACCACAATCAACATTTCAAAAAAATCAACATCTTTGAGCACAAGCACCAATAACACCAAATAATGGAGTTAAAGCATTGGCTAAGACATGACACCAGTAGAATGAGGTCATTTCAATGAGTATCCCAACAATATATAATGACATCATTAAACGTGCCAGTAATATCAACAAACGTGAATCCAAATATTTCAAAATAGTGAATTGATATCCTTGAGCACAAACACCAATAACATCAAATAATAGAGATAAAGCATGGGCTAGGGCATGACACCAATAGAATACGGTCATTTTAGAGAGCATTCATGATCAAATAAAATGTAATGCATTTGAAATTTGTGGTCGAATATGATGCTAGAGGCTCGAAAGACATTGGTCGTCAAAGATACCAATCAAAGATGAAGAAATCACATACCTTCTCTCGCGCTCAACTTTCACCCACTCATTCAGCTTTCACCCACTCATTTTCTATCGCTCATTTTCTCTGCAATCGATGTTAAAAATGATTTGGGCATTTCACTTCTTTTTAAAAAAATCTATAACTTGAACCTATCAGAATTCCAATGGTCAATTTAAAACCCATTGGAGTACCGACACCATCAAGGCCTATTATAAAAAAAATTACCCGTCAGAATTTTCTTTCAAAATTTGGCCTCAAATGTATTAGTGTCACTCCTTTCGCCATTTGACATACTCTACAACTTTGTACAAACTTCTTGACATCTTGTTGCAACTGTGGCCAATAATAATTCTCACTAACCAAAGCAAGGGTTTTATCGTGACCAAAATGTCTAGTCAATCCTCCGCTATGCTTCTCCTTGATGAGATTCTCCCTTATAGAATTTCGTGGAATACTCAACCGAATACCTCTGAATAGCATACTATCCCAGATGATGAAATCCAACCACTTCATTATGTCTAGAGTAACAGGTTCTTTACAAGATTTTCAAGCTTCTCCAAAATTAGGATCCTCTGGATACAAATTCTTGAGTTCCTTGAACTCAGCCACCTCAATCTACATTTATGTCAGCAATATTTGTCTTCTGCTAAGCGCATTTGCAATCCTGTTAGACTTTCCACTCTCATGTTTCAAAATAAATGTATAACTATGCAAAAACTCAACCCATTTCAAATGTCTTTGATTCAACTTGATGCAGGAGCATCTTGGGTGTAAGAGCAATCTTGCATCACCCAAAAATATTTTTGGTTTCTTTTTAATAAGGGCTATCTTGTGTAGAGCTGCTATTTATGGAAACTTGTTATTTTTAGTAAGTTGGTCATACGATCTCTGAATGTTTTGATTTCACAGTTGGAGGTTCATCTTAGTCATATCAGCCTGCCTGTAAAGTTTCATTGCTAGATCAAATCTAGTTTTGAAGATATTGAAAATTTTTGATTTTGGAAATAGGGTACATAAACTTTGAACTCAAATTTGAAGGCTTTAGAGGCCCTAGATGAGGTTGAATTTTCAGCTAAATTATGCATTGTAGAGCTCCTCGTGCCCTTTCCAAAATGGGGTTATAATAGTCAATCGGGTCAATGGGTGATGACTTATGGTCTCCGAAAGTTGGGTCACCTGAAATGGTGGAAAATGATTTTCCTTCAAAATTTCTGTTTGGGTTTCAAAAGTTATTTTGAGCCGACTTTGATGTAATAAAATGAAAAACAAAATAATTCTAAGTTTGGTTGGCCTTGTTGGCTAAAAATTCTGGAACCGTCCCAGGTGGTGGAAAATTGTCTATATAAGGAAGGTTGTAGTGTTGTCTTAGGCAATTCAGGATAGTTCTGGGTAGTAGATCTGGGTATTGATTCGAGGCTTTGTCCTACAAAATATTGTAAGGGAATACCCATGTGGCTTTGCATATTGTAATTCTGAAAGTTTGTAATTCCACATTTGTGGAGATAATAAGAAGCCAATTTTATGTTCTTGCATATTGTTGTTATTTCTCTGTTTCTATTATGTGTTTGTGGTATTAAAGGGAGCACCCCTTCATCACAACTTTTCTTGAATATTCAAATATTGCAAAGCTTGATGATCAGTATACAAAACAAACTCCTTAGGAAGTAGATAGTGTCTCCACTTTTTTAATGTCTGAACTATAACATAAAATTCTTAATCATAAATAGAATATTTTCTCTTTGCATCATTTAACTTCTCACTAAAATAAGCAATAGGTTTACCTTCTTGGCTCATAACAACTCCTATTGTAGTACCACTAGCATCACAATCTACTTGAAACACCTTATTAAAATGTAAAAGTGCTAAAACAGGTTATTTTGTAACTTTATGTTTCAACAGTTTAAAACTCTTATCTGTCTCATTAGTCCACTTAAACTCTTTTTTATCCCCTCTCATTGTTTCAGTCAAGGGTCCACAAATACTCCTAAAACTTTTGATAAATTTTTTGTAAAAACTAGTCAAACCATGAAAAGATCTTACCTTAGTAGCACTCTTTGGAGTAGGCCATTCAAAAATAGCATTCACTTTCTCTGGATCTATTTTTAGATCATTTGCTGAAACTACAAATCCTAGATACACTAATTCTTTCTTCACAAAATTGCACTTCTTCAAATTAATCAATAATTTATCTTCACTTAACTTCTCAAATACCATACGAATATGCATTATATGCTCCTCCAATGTCTTACTAAAGATCAAAATATCATCTAGGTAAATAATGACAAACTTATCCATAAATTCTTTCAAAACCTCATTCATGAGCCGCATGAAAGTGCTCGGTGCATTAGTTAACTCAAAATGCATGACTAACCACTCATACAGTCCTTCTTTTGTCTTAAAGGAACTCTTCCATTCATTTCATTCTCTAATCTGAATCTAATGATATCCACTCTTCATATCTATCTTTGAGAAATACACAGCTCCACTCAAACAGTTCATAATATCATCCATCCGTGGAAATAAAAATTTATATTTGATTGTGATCTTGTTTATTGTCCTAGAATATGTACACATCCTCCATTCTCCATTCTTTTTTGGTGCTAATATTGCTGGTACAACACATGGACTTAGGCTCTTTCGAATCAACCCCTTTTGTAACTACTCATGTACTTGTATATTCAACTCTTCACTTTCTGCTAATGTCATTCTATGTGTTGCCTTATTTGGAAAACTAGCTCCTTTAATCAAATCCATCTGATGAATGATCTTCCTTACTGGTAGTAATCCATTAAAAATATTATCGGATACAATATCCTGAAACTCATCCAATAGAAGTGCAACTTATACAAGTACATTCTCTACTTTCTCTTTACCAACTTTTGAAATTAAAGCAAAACACACATGCTCATGCCTCATACCCTCTAGAAATTTTCTTCCATCAATAAAACTTATTCTTGCATTACCACATGCATTTTTTTATGTGTCATTCAATGACTTTAGCTTATGTCACACTCTATCATTTGTCAATGAGTAGGTATTCACACGACCATCATGTACAACACGCCTATCAAACTATCAAGGTCTATCTAACAACATATGACATACATCCATAGGTATGATATCACATAGTACCTCATCATGGTATCTGTCAATCTTGAACTTCACTAGACACTGCTCACTGACCATGACCTTGTGGTCATCTTGTACCCAAGCAATCTAGTATAGATGTGGGTGTTTTTGTCTCTTGAGCTTCAACTTAGTGACCATCTCTTCTAACACCAAATTGTCAGTGCTTTCACTATTGATAATCACTTCACAACACTTATCCTCACACTTGCATCTAGTGCAAAACAAGTTTTTCATTTGCTCAGGTTCATTCTCACCACTCAACATAACTCTTCTATTAATTAGTGTTTCTCCTCTTTCAACATCTTCAGAATGTGATGATCTAGCATCTTCATCCACATGTGCAACTCTAAGTTAACCTTCAGTTCTCCTATATGTCCTTCCTTAGAGTTGAGGACATTCAAATGCCTTATGACCTTCTTCTCCACAGTGAAAACATGTTCCATATAAGCCTCGTCTTTCTAATCCTTGTCCTCTTCCTCTTCCTCTCTGATCTCTATTATTCTGATCATAGAAATGATTGGAATTTTTCCTCTCTGATTTTGACTGCTACTAGACTCATCCTTATTTTTTGGATTTTCATTTCGGCATCCATATGACCGTCCACCAGATCTTCCACCACGACCTCTTCTATTTTGTCTGCTCTCAAACTTCTTATTTAACTTTTCATCTATTTTTAGGACAAACTGGTATGCCTCTTTAATACTATTCATTCAAACCAAATTCAACTCCTCTTGAATACGTATACACACACACACACACATATATATATATATATATATATGTGTGTGTGTGTGTATATATATGTACATATATATGTACATATATATATGTACATACATACATATATATATATATATATATGTATGTATATATATGTATATATGTATGTATATATATGTATATATGTACATATATATATGTATATATGTACATATATATATATATGTACATATATATATATGTATGTACATATATATATATATGTACATATATATATATGTATATATATATATATACATGCTATATATATGTATGTATATATGCACACATATATATAGCATATATATATATAGACATGTGTGTATGTAATATATTATATATGCGCGTATATATAATATATGTATAGGTGCGTATATATATATATGCTTACGATCATTACAAGAAGTCAGGTTGTTCTTTTAATTTGTATGCTCGACATCCTGCATTTGATTTGTTCAGATGTTTAGTTTATGTTTGAGTTTGACGGCGCTCTCTTATATCATGAGGTTCCTTTTAGTAGTCTATTGTCAGCTAATTGACTACTACCGTCTTTTGCACTCTTGCTCACTTATTTTATGTTCATCCAATATTTTTTTCTTCTTCAATCCTTTTTCACTTTCTCTTCTCATAGGGAAGATATGGAGGCTACATTTTTGGTGAGAACATTAAAGCAACAAAAATTGGTAGAGGGTCCTACCAGTAGAGATCACGTAATGGGATTATTGAATGTGAAGAATGAGGCACTTGCCATTGTTGTCATAGATGTTTTAGGTAGTCAGTATCAAGAACATTTCGCTAAGCGCAGATCTAATGTTGATATTATTTCCTTGGTGGTGGTGTGGGCCTTGCAATTAGGTGAGCCTAAGCAGAAGGTTAAACTCTTGATGGAGCTTCTCTTTGATAAGGATTTTTTGTTGGGCGTCAACTCTATCCTTGAAAGAGTTGTTCCTAGTTTCGGGTTTGATTATAGTGAGTGTTTTGAGGAACTAAAGGACGGCTTTGAATTTGACCGTGTTCCCTTTCTGTGGTGGTGGGGAAAAGTGGACCAGGATGCCTAGCAGCTAGATATTAGTGGGAAATGGCTCTATCTGAAGGCTCTAATTAACAACATATGCAAATCTCAGGAGGAACGTGACAATGCTATTTTTTGAGAATGTCCCTCGGATGAAATGGGGACAACACAAAGGCAAAGAACATGCAAATGCCTGACTCCTTTTTGTCTTTTAATTTTGTGTTGGTTCTGTATGTGACTGAATGTGACCTCTAAATCAGGCACAACACAACATGGTCATTATTCACTTGATAGAATTTGGGAGAGAGTATGGAGAACTCAATCCAAATTCCATGGTGAGGTGACTTGTTGCCTCCTATGTGAATGGGGTGTTTGAATACTCTCATAATGAGAGCCAACAGCCGGGAGACCAATTCAACAATGGAGGATTTCCAAGAAGCAATAAAGATGAGCAAGATAAAATTAATCTAAGATGAATGCAATTAATCTAGAAAACTTTGAAAGAAATATGAAATGCAGATTTTTATTTGATTTTGAAATAAAGATGATATTAGACTAAGAACAAGTAAGCAAATTTAATCTAAATGTGAAATGCAATTACACTAATATGAGAAATTAAACTAGATAATACAATAAAAGAGCTTTGAAAATAATGAGATATGAGACTAAAAAATGTTATAGTGTAGATGCTCTCAAAAATTGCCCTTTTTGAATGAGAAAAGGAGGCCAAATAAATAGAAGAGCCAAGAGGAGGAGGAAGAGTTTCTTGATTCGAAACTCCTGACCCTTCATATCCCTTTTGGGACAAATAAGCATGAATTACTTTATTAAAAGAATGGAAAATGCCACATGAGGACCTTTCGAATATCTCAAATTATTAATTCAAGAAAAGGTGTCCATTCAAATAACAAGCAATTATTAATTCTTTTTTATGGGTAATTAGCTAAAGAGGGTAGATTTTAATTTAATTAGAAAGCACTTAGGACTTTATAATTAAATTAATTTATCATAGGGGTAATTTAGCCAATTAAGTCTAAGACTTTAGGAATTAATTTTAGTGTTTGATTATTGCAATTTATGGTCTTTGCAATTGACATCAAGTCAAATTAAGTCAGGTAGGAGAGAGAAAATTGCCTAGGGAACTAAGACTTTTGAAGATGTAAAATCGAGATAATGCACCAAAATTGATGAAATTAAATAGGTGCCAATTTTGGGGTATGCAAAATGTGAAAGACCACCAATATGGAATGCTTTGCCAATACATAAATTCTCTCGTTCGTGCTTCTGGACTATTGATTCCCTGGATAGACAGATCCATGTTTTTTCCAAAACCAAATATGCAGGATCTATTGTTTCTAAACCAAATCTCCATACTTGGATGATCAAAGGCTAAACCGAAGCCCAATGGATTTTGGATTGGAAACTAGTTGAAGGTGGAAGAAACACAAAGAAACCTAAAAATTTGTAGATAGAAGCTCTTCCAATCCATAATAAATTTGATATCCTAGCAACTTCCTCCCCTGGGGTTTTCTCTAGGGCACATTCATGTGGGAAGTAGGAGCAAGAGTTATTGATGCAACCACAGCATAAATCCACAATATAGAATTTGGGTATCTACTCCCCTCCGCATCAACGATTCTCAAACTCCTCGAGCCAAGACTTGAAACAAGATCATCCTTAATTAACAAAATCAGAAGCAAAACCCGCTCGACCAAAATCGAAAGGTATTCCTCGGTCTAGTTCTCCATCAGTGAAGGTATACTCTCCCCCTCATAGAAGAATCACTAATTTTAATAAAATAGATTCTACAATGACTATTCCAAATCAAAAGAAGCTGGTTATCAAAAGCAACTTGATTAATAATATTCAGAGGTTGTGTGTGAAGTATGGCTTTTTTTGTAGATGGTCTGGCATTGGGGCTTCCTCAGAAATAATTGTGAACTGGGTCAAAACAAAGCTAACTAATAATGTATGTATCACAATCATTTCAAATAAATTTCTTTATGTGGATTGCACTAGCATAGCTCTGAAAGAAAAACTTCTTTGGGAAGGTCTCCTAAAATTCAGGAACATAAGCTTTTATACCTTGGAATGGTCTCCCTTCTTTGATCCCCTAAAATTTAAAAAAAAAATTGGTCAAAAAAACTATTAAACTCAATAACCTCCCTATTGAACTTTCACACACAGATTCGCTAAGAGCAATAGGGAATAGCTTAGGAAAATTTGTAGGGTTTATAGATCTAGATAATAATTATGTAGAAAATATTATCATTGTTAAGATGGACCTCAATGATTCTCTAGATTTCTCCTTGCAAGTATGTTGCAAAGCATGGGAAGCACACATTTTCCCTAAGATTATTGATGGGGACTTCGTAGATGAAGATGGAGATCATGAATGCTCTAAGACAAATTGGTTACCTACGAATACTAAGAACCAAACCCTTAATAAAACTTCTCTACATGTCTTAGACTTAAATCTAAATCACAGGAATAAAGCAATAGATAATAAGAACATATCCCTTTCAGGGGAGCTATCCTCATATTTTGAGGAAGGAGAAATGAAGGAACTATACAATAGCCCACCCTCCCCTAAACAGGTCTGCGAGGACAATCTAGTTAACATGAAAAAATTAAACTAGGAGAACTCATCTAAAATTCATTCACCTAAAATGATAGATGCATCTAGGGAGGAAGGGAAATTAGGCACTCAACCCATCTTCCCACCCTTTCAAGATCCCACTCTTCATATTTCCTTTAATCAAGACTTAGGTGGCTTTTATCTGAATAAGAAATTTCCCCTGCCAAACAAGGCTTCAGAAACATTGATAAGTAATCTTGATCCACCTAGGAATAATGTGACCCCAGCCAACAATACTATCTCCAATCAAATGATCAAACCTCTAATAACCTTGGACCTAATACAAAAATCTAAAATACACCAAGCTTTGGAGGAAAATTCTCTAGTAACTTCCATAGTTTTTCCCCAAGCTATATTTCTCATCCCAGAATCTGATAAATACCCTAAGCTCACTAACCTAGATACTAAGCATTGTGTAACAACTAAGGGAGATTCTCAGTCAAAGGTAGAGGATTTTGGCCTTTGCTAGTGACAATTGAAGACTACACGGAACAGAGTCTAGTAGAGGAACCCTCCCCCAAGGAAAATATACCATCAAAAAATGCCAAAGTCCAAAAGGAAGTAAACTTAATAGCAGATTTAATAGGAGAAACTTTGACTGAGGAACTTTTGGACCAATTCATGGATGAAATCTTTGATAAAGAGGAATTAGAACTTCAGAAAAAACTACTTATCAAAGGCATAAACAAAAATATTGAAACTTCGAGAGGTTCTATAGAAGAATTACTAATTGAACTCAAAGATAGGGAGATAAATGATCAGGATACTCTAGCCATCGCTTTCCTAAAAGATGGCAGGAACTCCCCAGATTGTGTGAAAGTTTCAAGAAAAAGAGGTAGGAAGCCCAATACAGAATTAAGAGAATTAGTAAGAGAAACAAAGGGTCAAGTTAAAATTACATCAATTCTAAATGTAGGGAAGGGGGAGAACCTTCCCAAGGAGCCATGAACCTCCTTTTATGGAATGTTAGGGGCATGAATGCCCCTAACAAACAACATATAATTAAATGCTGCATTAAAATTCATAACCTAGATATAATGCTAATACAGGGAACCAAACTAGATAATATAGAAATGGAAAATTTCAAAAAAAAGGTAGGATTTAGATTAATTGAGGTATCACATGCTCTAGGAGCCTCAGGAAGCTTAACCATCATTTGGAACCCTAGACACATTGCAGTCGACATTCTAGAAAGAAGGCAATACTAGATGAGTGGACTGGTTAAGGACTTTAGGAATAATCTAACTTTTAATTTAATAAATATATATGGCCCTACTCAAAATAGGGAGAAACTTTTAGTATGGTAGGAAATTGAATCCTTTATCAATCAAAGGAATGATGAACTATGTATTTTGGGAGGAGACTTCAATGTGATCTTAAAGCTCTCCAAAAAAAGAGGGGGTGCAAAGTCTCTACCTATGGCAGCTAGGAACTTTAACCTTTGGAGGGAAAGAAACTCTCTTCTTGAAATTCTGACAAAAGACAACTCCATCACATGGAACAATAGGAGAAAAGGGTTTTGCAATATCTTAGAAAAACTAGATAGATTTTTCCTTAAGGGAAGCTTGACCAAATATGATTTCTCCCTTGAGGCTAAGATCTTAATGTTTTCAGGATCGGACCATTATCCAATACTTCTCAACATTTTAACACAAACAAAACCTAAGAAAAGCACCTTCAAATTTGAACAGGCTTGGCTTAGAGATCCAGACATCCTGAATCTTATGGAGACTTGGTGGTTAGAACCTAACATATCAGGGTCTAAGATGTTTATAGTAGTTAACAAACTAAAATGGATTAAAAGGAAATTGCTGGAATGGAACTCAACTAAATTTGGCAACATATTTGAGACAAAACTAAACCTAGAAAAAGAAATGAATGAGGTCAACTCTCAAGTTATTCAACCAGGAATGAATGATGAACTCTACTTTAAAGAGAAGAATCTTCTCAAGGAATACAAAGAAATATTGGCAAGAGAAGAATTATTTTGGAAACAAAAATCAAGGGAGACTTGGCTAGAAGCAGGGGATAGAAATACCAAATTCTTTCACAACAACACAAAACAAAGAAGAAATATGAATATAATATCAAGTATATCCAATGAGGCAGGCAACACTATAAGTGATCCAAAAGAAATAGCAACTGAAGCAGTAAACTTCTTCAATCAAATTTTGAATAATTTGGAGAGTTCAAATTTAGTTAGTCAAATGGAAATGTTAAAAAATATACCCAAAGTCACAAACAAACAACATAATAAAGCATTAACAAACAAATTTACAACAGAAGAAGTTAAAAAATCCCTAATGCTAATGAATTCGGATAAATCTCCGAGGCCAGATAGCTTCTCAGCTATCTTCTTCTAGAAATGTTGGCACTTTGTGGGTAAGGAAGTAATGGAAGCACTAGGAGTTAAAAACTCGAGGAAAATACTCAAGGAAGTAAATAACACTTTTATTGCCCTCATCCCCCAAAAAGATAAACCCATGAACCTTAATGATTACAAACCAATAGCATTATGTAATACATTATATAAACTCCTCATGAAAACCCTCTCACTAAGATTACAAGAACTCCTTCATTTAATCATTAGCGAGGAAAAAATAGGTTTTGTCCTAGGAAGATCAATCTTTGATGGGGTCATTATGGCTCAAGAAGCTATACACTTGGTCCAAAAAAATAAAAACCCCAGCATGCTCATCAAACTAGATATAAAGAAAGCATATGATAAGGTTGACTGGAGATTCTTCTGTAAATGTCTAGAAGCCTTTGGATTCTCAAAAAGCTGGACTAATCTAATCTTTGAATGCATCTCCACTCCTATGATCTATGTGCTAGTGAATGGTACCCCTGAAGGATTCTTCAATATCTCTAGAGGATTAAGACAAGGTGACCCTATATCTCCCTTTTTATTCATTATTATGGCTGAGGCGTTGGGTAGAGCTTTTACTAAAGAGTAGGAAATGGACACTATTGAAGGAGTAACCATAACCAGTCAACTGGATCACGCTACACATCAGCATTTTGTAGATGATACTTTGCTATATGGGGCCAGCAAGAGAAAGGAAGCAAGTGCCTTTAAAAAGATTCTGGAAACATATACAAAAGTCTCAGGACAAGAAATTAACCTGAATAAGTCAGAAATCTTTTTCTTTAATATGGATAAAGAAGCCGAAAAAGACATCTGTAAGATTCTTGAATTTAACCAAGGTAAGCTTCCTTATAAATACCTAGGTCTCCCCCTAGTAAAAGATCAGAGAGCTACAGACATTTGGGACCCTATCATAGGCAAAATCAAGGATAAGATGAATTTATGGAAAGGCAGATGGCTATCTTCTGCATGAAGAGAAACTATGGTGAGATCCATCTTGTCAGCTATGCCAACTTATCAATTATCTTGTATTCACCTATCTTTTAACAAAAGAAATGAAATTATCAAACACTTAAGAACTTTCTTCTAGCAAGGGGGCAATGAAAAGAAAAAAATCCCCCTAATTTCATGGGAAAATATATGCAAACCTAAAGATGAGGGAGGAGTAGGTCTCAAGAATCTAGAGGATCATAGTAAGGCCTTGGGAGCTAAGTTGATTTGGAGGTTATATAAAAACTCGGAGGCCAAATGGGCCAAAATCCTTATTTATAAATATCTAGAAGACAAGGATCCTATTAGCATATTCAGAGAAACTACCCCCCAAGGGTTAAAAAATTTGGAATTTCATGATGGAATGCATGCACATTATAAAGGAAAAACTAACCTGGAACCCTGGCTTAGGGGAGAAAGTTCTCTTCTGGGATGATTCTTGGGGTGGTTATGGAGCCTTATCCAACTCTTTAAATAACTCCACCCTTATAAAATTCCTAAAAGACAAGATAGGTACACATCTCAAAGACTATATTATTTTAATGGAACAGATTAGGTTTGGAAATCCCTAAAAGGTTTGGGCATTTCATTAATAGACGAATTGAGGATTGCAGAAATTCTAAGAAAATGAAAGCTCTTATTAAAAGCCTCTAAAGATTGACTAGTCTGGGATGGTTCTAAAATAGGTGAATATAACACAAAAGATGGGTACAATCTTATCTCTCAAAATTATAAACGTCCTAAAATGGAAATACCTATTAACCTCTATTGGAACAAAAATTGTCTTCCTAAAGAAGGATTTTGTACTTGGTTAACCCTTAACTATAGACTTTTAACAACATATAGATTTAAGAAGTTGGGCTTCTTTGGACCAAGTAGATGCGTCCTTTGCGAGGAAAGAGACGAGGATGTAGATCATTTATTTCTTAACTGCCCATTTTCAAATAAGTGTTGGAAGTGGCTCATAGGTAACTTGGGAGGGTCATCTACCTTTCCTCATTCTCTCCTTGCGATGCTACAAGCCTGACCAGCCCTCAAGGAAGATAGTATTTATGCGAACATTTGGATTTCTTCCCCCTCAATCTTGATCTAGGAATTGTGGAAAGAACGTAAAAGAAGGATATTTAGAGAGGAGAAATTGGAGTTGAAACAACTCTGCAACAAGATTGAGGCTGGCATCATAGAGAACATAAACTGTAGAATATCTAAAATTCAATAAACAAATATGCATATGAGTCACTAGGATGGAAAAATGCAAGGAAAATGGATAGGTCTATCACTCCCCCTTTTTATAGGCTCAGGCAATAAAATCATGACATCCAAAAGATCTGAGTGCAAATGGGGACCTCCAAAAGAGGGATGGTTCAAACTTAACTTTGATGGTGCCTTGAGAGGAAACCCAAGGATAGCTGGTATTGGTTGTAGTATACACAATGAAGATGGGAAGTAAATTGCTACCATAGCTGAACTTATAGAGATGGAAACCAATAATTAGGCGGAACTCTTTGCATTGGTTCAAGGTCTAAGAAAATGTGCTTCCATGGGACTACAATACCTCGAGATAGAAGGGGACTCAGTAATAATAATTAATGCACTTAAGAAAGGACAATACCCAACTGGAGACTGATTCACTTCTATCACGAGCACTAACCCTATGTAAAATTTTTAATAAAATTTCTATCAATCACATTTATAGAGAAGGGGACAAGAGAGCAAATGAATTGGCAAACTTAGGGGTAGATAAGGCTCGACCCTCTATATAAAACTACCTACAACTTACCTCTTAGAACCATTCATTAGGATCCTAAGGTCAGTTACTTAGGAGATCCCATAGGATCATAAGGGTTAGAAAATTGCTTCTTATGCAAAATAAACTCATAAGTACAAAAGGAACCATCCCTTTAACTTTATTAAGTTTAGATCAACATCATAAACAAGGGCAAAACCTTTATAAACCTACCATTTTCTAGCATAAGCTTCCTCCCTAGAACTAAAATAGCTCTACCTTTAGATTTATCTTCTTGTCGAGCTTAAGTATAGTTTCTCTATACATAAGCTAGGGGCACTAAATGGGGTATTATTTGCGCCTAATCCTTTGTAGAGATATAATTATACTCATGATAAATGATCACTACCGAGCACCCAACTTGGCACCACCATTTTAGGCAAAGGTTACCCCTATAATTATTATGCATAATCATGCTCTCATCATCCTTTACCTCACTCAAAAAACTAAGCACTCATATCCTACTTAGATTAACATACGCAACAAGTGTCTCAAGGCTTCAAAGTTACTAAGGCATCCTTTTTATGTATGTGTTGGATCTGATTCTTCAGCAAGGTTTTAGTGATGAATATTACTCTTATTTATTGGATTCTTCTCATAAGTACTTCAGATACTCACTATACGCCCTTGGTATGATTTAAAGTAACATTATGCTCAATTAAAGTTTCTTTAGAATTTTCTGCTACTTGGATAATATTGATTAAGATGCTATGAACGTTGATGAGCTTTCCTTTGGAGAGGGAGAGTGTATGGATTATTCCTGAGTTATAGAGATAAGAAGGAGGTGGTTTTATATAACAGGATTGTCTAGATTAATAGAAAAACTCATTTAGTAAAGCAGATTTTCCCAGCATCAAGTAACCCCCATTCTGGTAACTTGAAAATTTTCTAGCATCAAATAACCCCCATTCTGTATATTCAGTAGTGAGGTAACAATGATGCAATATTAAGGGATAAACCAGAGGACTTTTAAAACATCCAAGTAATTGTTTAGCACAATTGGCCATAGCGAAAATGCAAACTAGTTGAGAGCATGTGGTAATAATGATTTTACAGATATACATTTAGTAATCAATGTATCTAATAGGAATACCAACTAGAATATAAATAGATTTGTATAAGCATTATCCAGAAAAGACTTAAGGATTCAGTATTAATGGTATCATTATAGTTTTAATTTTACATTGGCTTGATAACTTGAATTACAAGTTTAGGACAAATGTCTCAATAGAGATATACTTAATATAGAATGGCTTCAGTATATATGTGGTTAGGATGCGTTATTAGATTCAAATGAGTATCTATGTGTATTTGTAGTTAGAATGCGTTATTAGATTCCATGAATAGGTGGCAGAAAGGCCCTATGTACATCTCTCATCTAATGATTTATGAAAAAGAGATGGACTAATTAAATAAAATGCGGATCGAAACAAATGGTTCTTTTATTTAGTCAGAGATATTCCATTTTAGTAAGATAATGATAGACTGTAATTCCATGACAATTGGATTTCATAATGATCCTTTAAAAATCAAAGTTTGGGACTAACAACCTCCACTATAACTTCATGATTTTCTTTTGAACAATATATTTTAGCTAGAGGATATAGCTTTAATGCAGATGTAAATACCATGGTAATCTGTTATCTTCAAGTCAATATATTTATATGTATATTGGCTTTAGGAAAGAGATTATCATGGTGCTCTTTTTTTTAGTTCTATTGTATTTTGGTGCTCATTTGCTTTGGTGACTATGTGGTATATACCATCTTTTCTATGAAGATGCGGCTATTTTAAAAATTTGAAGTAATAGCATAATGTAAATGATGTGTTAATATACATGTTTACGGATGTTTCTATGTGTGCTCCATAACAAGGCCATGATAGCAGGGCTATAGAAATCGTCATACATAGCATAGATAAAGACAGTGCTCTGTATATATAATGACCTTCGAACTAGTTTTAAACTAATTTTGCTTAATTCAGCCAACCGACCAATTGCAGTCAGCTTAGCTTAAGTGGTTAACATCTTATTTCTTACTTAAGTGGTTAACATCATAACTTATTTTTACAAGCATAATTTACATCATATTTCTTACTTAAGTATAGAATAGGGATTATTTAAAAACTAGTATCCATAATGATGTACTTTTAGACAAGTACAATGCTAGTCTTTTTTAGATATAGTTCAGGTTTAAGACCAGCTAAGCTCAGAACTTGTTCATTACTAGATGATGCAGGCACATGTACTTCTTTTAAATAAATAAATCTAAATTTAGGCTCCTCTTAATAATATTTTTATTTTTAGTAGCTCATAGAACTTGGGTTAGTAACAATAAACTAACAAAGATCTTAGCCAAAAGTGCAGTTATTTTAGGAAATAATGGATCAAGAGGTATTCTGAGGAGTTATTACTTCCCACACAAAAAATAAAGTTTGACATCATAAGATAAGAATTGTACAATAACAAAAAACATAAAACCTAGAAGGAAGACATTCCAATCCTATCGAATGGACGAAACAATCTACAAATCGAGACTCACTTCCGGATAAGATATAGATCAGCTGCTCATATAATTAGTAATATTTATAACTCTCATCAATTTGTTATTGGAGGGTATGCCCTCCTAAATTCTTAAGTATTAGAATCCAGACTATGGTCCCAAACAAGGCTGAAGGGTTTCTCAACCCTGCTCTTCCCTACTAGTGCCTACACTGAGCGTGGTTTTTGTACATCTGATTATCTGCTTAATAAAATTATTGGCTTTGGCCTTTTACCAAAAAAAAAAAAAGTGCATATATATAATATATATACATGTGTGTATATATGTATATATATGTGCGTATATATATTATATATATACATTCATATATATTATTTTATATATATATATACACGTGTCTATAATATATATTATATATGTATATATATATATGCACATATATATACATATATATATATACACATGCTATATGTATATATACATATATATATTTATACATTATACACATATATATAGTGTGTGTG
Source organism: Chamaecyparis obtusa (assembly GCA_027943335.1). Taxonomy (NCBI): domain Eukaryota; kingdom Viridiplantae; phylum Streptophyta; class Pinopsida; order Cupressales; family Cupressaceae; genus Chamaecyparis; species Chamaecyparis obtusa. The sequence goes on along the minus strand of BSBK01010231.1, from coordinate 1,902,015 downwards.
TGTGTATATATATATATATATATTGATCTATAACAATAATATATTAATAAGAAAAGAGTACATGAAGAGAGAGATATGCCAAAAGGTTTACATAAGGGCCTTCACATGACCAAGCGATAACCATAGGAGAAGAATAAGGAAAGAATAAAAAATTTTCCTCAAGGAGTGTAAATAAGAGGACCATAAAGAAGAAAGGCAGAAAGTAAACCAGCTTTATCACTAGAGCACACAGAAGAAAGAGGGAAGAAGAACTAACCGCAAGCAAAAAGAAGGCCGAACAACAGTAGAAGTGGGCAAAAATGAGAGGTCGAGACAACATTAGATAACATGTTGCTTACCCTTCCACTGACCACGCTTCATTCGGGGGATATTTTTAAAAACTGTCTTATCTCACTCCTCTTAAGACATGCTAAGATCTTCTAGCAAAACCTTCAAACAACTTCACTTAACACCTATATCATACTAGTAGGCTGCCTTGTCAACTTTGCCCCCCACCACAAGAAGGGAACTTGACCATATTCAAATCCATCCTTGAGTTCTTTGAAGCATTCGCTATAATCAAAACCCCTTCCAAAAATAGTTCACTCCAAAATAGAGTCGAGGTCGAGCAAAATATCATTATTGAAGAGGAGCTCAATCAGTCGCTTAACCTCATCTTTGCTTTGCATAACGTTTCTGATATTGGTTGCCCAACAAATTTAGGACAACATTCACAATGACTCATGTTTAATATTCAATAAACTCATTATACGTTATTTACTTGTAGGACCTTCAACTGATTTTGCTACTTCAAAGTGCACACAAAGAACGTCACTTCCATTCTTAAGTAAAGAAGAAAGAAAACAAGTGAGGAAGGAAGAACACGACTGCGGTTTTAAAATAGCAAGAGAAAGAGTGATGGAGAGGGAAACCATCAGTCAATAGTCATCGACTGTCAAAAGGACCCTGATAGCATCGCAGAGCGCGCCCTATCTGATGTAGAGAAATTTTTTTATATCAAATCTAAAGCATTAGAGCCAGCATCAATCAGGAAAGAATATCAACATCACTGTTATCTGCCGATATTAAGACGAAAAAATCTTGAGACATCAGGGACAACTAAGTCGCGCACCACCGATCCAAAGTAACAACAGTAAGAAAATGACCATGACAAGGTCTGAAAGAGCACAACCTGTGAAATAAAATAAACAAACAAAACTCTACAACATCATACAATCAAAGAGCTAGGTATATATATATATAATATATATATATATATATATATATATATATAATATATATATGCGCGTAATATACGCATGTATATTATATATATACGCATGCATATATATATATATATGCGTGCGTATATATATAATATACATGCGTATATTACGTGCATATATATATATATATATATATATATATATATATATATATATATATTACGCATATGTATATATAGACACGCTTATATATATATATACATATATATATACACATGTGCATATATATACATATGTATATATACACATGCACGTATATATGTGTATGTATATATATACATGCACGTATATATATATATATATATATATATATATATATATATATATATATATATATATATATATATATATATATATATATATATATATATATATATATATATCTATGTGTGTGTGTGTGTGTGTGTATAAATACACGTATATATATACACACACATATATATACATGCATATATATATATATATATCATAATTTATATTAAACATGTAAGAGAATTACATCGTGATCGAAATTTTAAATCATCATATTTTTACAAAAAATGCAGTGTCTCAAATATACATAGGGAGAAATCAAGTATTAATCACCTTACATATTAACAAATGCATTTAGATTATCAGTATAACAAAAAGAAAACACATAAACAGTTCTATCAGGGAAACTAGGTCGTCCATGGCCTCTGGTGATTAGCCCATTTGAGGCACAAGTCACTATGGTAGATGAGGTTGTATGGGTTGAAGAAGTATGTCTGC
>BSBK01010231.1:1840000-1895000 GCA_027943335.1 Chamaecyparis obtusa | reverse complement strand
GCTAGATTCTGCAACTATTGAAAAAAAAAAAAAAAAACTATACCAATAACAGCTTACGAGAAACTATACTTGTGCTTACCACACCATACCTCAACATCATAATGCTTATCATTTTCAAGCTTGAGCAAAGTTTCGTACCATGCACCGTTCGCAGATTTATATGCAACACTAATTTAGACTGGAGGGAAACTACATGTGTCATGTAAACAACATGGTTGAATGCAATCTCTTTTGCACGTTTTCAAGAGTTTTCCCACCAATACAAGCGTAAATAACACATTGAAGGTAATCTACGAATAGTGCGTGGTATGAAGTCTCACTGAAACTTGAAATTTATCCACTCCTCATGTTATTGTCAAAATTAAATTCAAATATTTCTCAAAACATTTATTCTTGTAGAATTAAGATATCCTTATCTCAATAATAAAACAATCTTCCATAATAGCTTTTGAATCACATTAACACACACCCATGTTCTGTAGCATAGTTCATTTTAGAAGTGTATGGTTGATGTGAAGTGTGAAGTGTTTGTGTGAGGTGTTTGATCTCTCTTTATTTATTTTGTTGTTGATATTCACTATGTGGTACTCCCTATTTATGATCATTTCATGAGGAAATGTCTTGATAGCTCGCGGGCTGTAAGCTAGGGCATCATGCATTGTTTATGAGCTCACTGTTTGAGCAACTCATGTCCCTATTTGATTGACCGGTACTCTGTTTGTTATATTGAGTTTACATCATAAATTTAGTCTTAATAAATATCTTATAAAACAACATAAAACTAACCCAAAATACTTTGTCTTAATAAAATCTTGATAAAACAATATATTTAGTCTCAATAAAATTTTATAAAACAACATATATTGTGTGAAGTGTTTGATCTCTCTTTATTTATTTTTCTGTTGATATTCACTAGCTATGTGGTACTCCCCATTTATGATCATTTCATGAGGAAATGTCTTGATGGCTGCAAGCTAGGGCATCATACATTGTTCATGAGCTCACTGTTTAATACTGACATTGTTTACATCTTTTCATTTGGAATGCTTGATGACCAGCGAGCTTTGAGAGTTAGGGCATCATTGCTATTACCTTCCAGTCATTTGGTGAAATTTTTTATCTCTCTTTATTTTTTTTTCTGTTAATATTCACTATGTGATACTCCTCGTTTATGATCATTTCATAAGGAAATATCTTGATGGTTCGCAGGGTGCAAGCTAGGACATCGTGCATTGTTTATGAGCTCACTGTTTGAGCACCGACCAATCAAGTAGGGACATGAGGTGCTCAAACAGTGAGCTCATAATGACATAAACAATGCATGATGCCCTAGTAAAACAAATAAAGAGAGATCAAACACTTCACACAATATATGTTGTTCTATAAGATTTTATTAAGACTAAATATATTTTTTTATTAAGATTTTATTAAGACAAAGTATTTTGGGTTAGTTTTATGTTGTTTTATAAAATTTGATTAAGACTAAATATATGATGTAAACTCATAATTATACTTGATATATATATATATATATATATATATATATATATATATATATATATATATATATATATATATATATATATATATATATATATATATATATATATATATATATATATATATATATATATATATATATATATATATATATATATATATACTTCAAATGAAGAATTATGAAATATAGTTGTAGATAGTTATCTCTTCTATAGTGATGGAGGAGTGAAAGGTAATGATAAATAAGGTTTCTATTATTAGATCATACATTAATACACTTACTGTTTTAAATTTGAGCTCGTTGTCATTGCATGCTTGCTGCTGTTGCGCACCATATATTATTTTATACACTGTTTATTTTATTGAGACTGTGAATCTGACATTTGTAATGTATTTTCTATTATTGGATCGATGCCATCATGTTGTCGAGGTTGTAGATGCATTGAATCACTACTGACATTCTATTTTGATAGCAGCAATATAACAAATAGAGCACCATCTAATCAAATAGGGACATCAGTATAGATGATGCAGATTTGTGTACCTCTTTATTTTGATGTAGCTTACTCATTGCATGCAATGGGGCCTCCTTGGGGCTTCCAACCATGTTGTGATGTTATGATCTTTACTTGAAATCAAAATAGTGACTCACTAGGTGTTCATGCAGACATAAATGTAGCAATTTACTCTCTGCAAGATTCTTCTGAGTGCACATGTCCTGTAGCATGGTTTTCCTTTCAGAAGTGTATGGCTTGACTATGCACATGCATAATTATAGATGAAGATCAGTAATAGGATGCCATTCATTTCTTATATATTTTTCATCTAACCCCCATCTCTCTTTTCTTTGCAGGTTCTAGATCACATAAGGGCACACTAGATTCATACCCGGGTAAAAAATTCATCACTTCAGGCAATGTCTGGCACCCTTATTATTTATGTTCATCCTCTTATGTATGCCTGTACTCTTGCATTTTTTTCTGAAAGTTATTTTCCTTGTATAGTATATACAAGTTATTTTTTATATATATACATGTAATCTTTAGATGCAATTTTTTTTTTCCTTTACATGTATCTTTGTATGAAATGAACACAAATTTAACAAGATCATCTAATAATGCAAACTAGGGTACTTGATGTTACATAGACCTTGCTATAAATTTGTCCTAGGCCCTCCTAGAATCAAAGAGGCTAATCTCCTAGCCTTAAGGGTGCTATCCTAGTCCCCTTCTAAGAAGTTTCAATCTCCTCCTTTCTCCATTTAGTCTATGACACCAAGAATATGACAAAGTTCACTATTCTAGGAACCTCTCTGTCCCTTCTAAAATATTTTGTCTATTCTCTGGCTTAAAAAGGCTAGTAGGTTTAGTAGGCCTAATTGACCTTTTTCTACTAATAACTCCAAACTTCTCTGAGAAAAGCATCCAACTAATTATGGATTCGAATACCCTTTTGGGAGGGCTTTAAGATTCTGTTAGTCTCTTTTTCCCATACTGTCTGTATAGGGCCTGCTGAAAATGGGGCTATAAATGAGGGTTTGGTAACTCATTGTCTGTAATAGTGAGGTTTTAGTATTTTCCCTTGTATCCACAATCCCCCGAGCTCTCTCTACATTGGAGATGCTTGATCATGCATCTGACCTCCCCTCCACATCATTTGAACCAGGCTTTGAGTGCCCTCAATCACTCCATCTACTCTGCAACAGCACACTAACCCCTAACCAAACACTGATAGCTTGCCTAGGGCATCAGTTTATAGATACATCCTAAACTTTCTAGGGCCCCTCCTTTCCACAACATATATTACAGGGAGTCTAGACAAAAATCCCATAGACCCATATAGATTGTATGGTGGGAGAGTGCTCTAACACTCCATTATTCAAAGCTCTGTCTGTAGTAACTTGAGACATGCTAAAATAAAGAAAACTATGAAGACTAACTCAAAACTAAAATGAAATGCTAAATAACTATCCTAAGAATTCAAAAACATTAACAATCATCACATGCAAACATTACAGTCAGATATTCAATCCATTTCTTATCTCTGTCAACACAAAAATGTATATCTCTATCAAAGGAAAACTAGTTACATAGTCTATCTGCAACCAAAAGTTTTCTCTCCATACTGCACTCTTCCCTACGCCTAGAATTATGGTTTTCAAAGATTAAATAGCTCCCTCCTCGGTGTTAGGGCCCATGGATCGGGCTAGCTATCTCTTGAGTTGGTTACATGATTTTGCAAGAAAACTGTCATGACAACTTTCAAAGTTGTTATGACAACTTTCAAAGTTGTCAAGCAACTTTCAAAGTTGTCAAGCAACTTTTCGTGGATAGAAAAACCACCTACACACCTCAAAAGCACTCAATCCTTGATTGAGTAAGGGTCATAAAGGCCATTTTCAAACCTCTAAAACATTAAAGAGGCCATTTGTTCAACTTTAGAACATTGCCCTATGACAGGCAACCTAGTAAAGTTGGCTAAGACTGTTGCAATCAGGCTCCAAAAGACACACCAAGGACTCAAAAGAACAAAGAAGAACAAACACTAGCTAGCTCACCTAGAGAGACCAAATAGGCTTCTCCCTAACCTAGTGGCTTGGCTAAGGCCACTACAAGCCAAAATTTAGGAACACCAGGTACCAAACAACCCTACCTAGGTGCCCTCACCAGTACTGTAGTCCTTTTGAATCTTAGGATGACATCTCAATTGGGAAAGGAAAACCAAAACCTTTTATAGATCAATAACAACCAAGGCATGTGGGTGCTCTTCTATTGTATAGTTATACTCATAAAATATATGTACGATTATAAAATTTCACGCCTTAAAATTTTATAACATAGTTCATCTTCATCAAAATAGAATGGAAGTGGTGATTCAATGCATCTACCCACATTCTATGTGCTTTGAGACAATGAAATTTTTATCATCATGATGAAGTAATAATGCATTAAATGTCTTATTGATGTCCCTATTTGATTGACCAGTGCTTTGTTTGTTATATTGTTGCTATCAAAATAGAATGTCAGTGGTGATTCAATGCATCTACAGCCTCAACAACATGGTAGCATTGATCCAATAACAGAAAATACATTACAAATGCCAAGCTCATGGTCTCAATGAAATAAATAGTGTATAAAACAATATATGGTGCACAACAATAGAAAACATACAATGACATTAATAACATTGCATGATGTCTGAGCTCAAATTCAAAACAGTAAGTGTATTAATGTATGATCATATATTTAGTCTTAATAAAATCTTATAAAACAACATAACTAACCCAAAATACTTTGTCTTAATAAAATCTTAATAAAATAATATATTTAATCTTAATAAAATCTTATAGAACAACATATATTGTGTGAAGTGTTTGATCTCTCTTTATTTATTTTGTTATTTTGCTAGGGCATCATGCATTGTTTATGTCATTATGAGCTCATTGTTTGAGCACCTCATGTCCTTATTTGATTGGCCGATGCTCAAACAGTGAGCTCATAAACAATGCATGATGCCCTAGCTTATAGTTTGCAAACCATCAAGATATTTCCTCATGAAATAATCATAAACGGGGAGTACCACATAGTGAATATCAATAGCAAAACAAATAAAGAGATATCAAACACTTCACACAATGCCTTGAAGGTAATAGCAATGATGCCCTAGCTCTCAAAGCTTGCGGGTCATCAAGCATTCCAAATGAAAAGATGTAAATAATGCCAATATTAAATAGTGAGCTCATGAATAATGTATGATGCCCTAGCTTGCAGCCCGCAAGTCATCAAGACATTTCCTCATGAAATGATCATAAGCAAGGAGTACCACATAGTGAATATCAACAAAAAAAAAAAAAAGATCAAACACTTCACACAATATATGTTGTTTTATAAGATTTTATTAAGACTAAATATATTGTTTTATTAAGACAAAGTATTTTGGGTTAGTTTTATGTTGTTTTATAAGATATTTATTAAGACTACATATATGATGTAAACTCAATATAACAAATAGAGCACCGACCAATCAAATAGGGACATGAGGTGCTCAAACAGTGAACTCATAAACAATGCATGATGCCCTAGCTTGCAACCCACGAGCCAAACTCGAATGCCCTCTTCACACCATGCAAAAGTGCAATGTCATCTTCATGACAGCTCTTCGAATTCACAAAAATTACAAATGACACTTTCTTGTTCTTTTTTTCTTTGTTTATAACCAAGTTGGTGTCGCAATTAAATCAACAAATGCCATAAAAATGAAATTGAGTTAATGAGAAGACAAAGCTTGAATGCCTACCTCAAGTCATGGCTACAATATGAAGATCAAATGCTAAGGAACTATGTTATAAAATTTTAAGGCATGAAATTTTATAACTGTACAAACATAAAATTTCAAGGAATGAAATTTGACTTTTGATTTGACCTTGATAATGCCCCCTCCATTGCTTATGCTTGATCATGTATGCTTTGTGTTGATGGGCATGGTGGGTTACTGTTGTGGATGCATCATTTGGAAATGATGCCATAGAAACACCAGATGGAACAAAAACATCTGGTGTTGTTGTTGCACTATTTGGATGATGCAGTCACAATAGTGATTCACTAGGTGTTCATAGAGACATAAATGCAACCACAATAGTGATTCACCAAGTGTTCATAGAGACATAAATGTAGGGCTTCATTTGGATTCTAGCACCTATACACTGCACATGTTCCTGAGTGCACATTTTCTGTAGCATAGTTCCTTTTAGAAGTGTATGGCTTAACTATGCACATGCATAATTGTAGATGATGATCAATAATAGGGTATCAAGCATTGCTTAGATCCTTTGGATCTAACCCCATCCTTTTTTCCTTACAGTTTCTAGATCATACATGAGCATACTGGATTGAACCCAGGGTCAACACTTCATTACTTCAGGAAATATCAAGTACCTTCATTATTTATGTTCATCCACTTATGTATGTTTACATTCATTCATATTCTTCTAAAAATTGGCTATAATCATATTCTTCTTGTGTCTGAGTCTTCTAACTATGATCAATTTAATGTTGTAAATCTTGACATAGAATTCGATATCAACTAATCATATATCCATTCCAAATGATATAACTCCATTTGAATAAACATACGTGCTAACCATTTGACAAAATGTCCATATGAAATCTAGAGCAATACATTAATTTTATAGCGAATTCATGATTTATAATGCCCCTTGATTTATAGTGAATTCATGATTTATAATTCGGTTGTAGCAGCTCAATGTGTTTGAACTCAAGAATACCCCTTAAGAAGTAAGTGTATAAATAAAGGATGAAACACATAGGAAGCTATGAGAAGCTATGAGAAGGTGACATGAAGCTAATGAAAGGAGGCATCTCAATGGTGTTAAATCACAGGGGATTCTTTTTGTTCCCTGCAATGGAGTGAGCTAATTCTGAAAGTATAAATAGATAATTTTAACAATGTATAAAGTCTTGCACAAGATGTAATAAAAACACTAGTGGTAAGGCACGAGAACTATTTGACGAAATGCCACAATAGTGGTGTCCCATGCAATGCTGAGATGTTTAGTTATATGCAATGCTGAGATGTTCAAAATATTGTTGGATAAATAGATAATTTTAACAATGAATAATGTCCTTCACAAGATATAATGAAAACTATGGAGTGAACTATGTTTGTTTGATTATATAACTGTTATCTTATGTCAGGTATCCCACACAGTCTCATGGATTGTCAGGTACAAGTCAATACACCTCATAGAGATTAATGTCTTTTACCATATGTAAAATATCTCTCATTGCCACCTATCTTTCTCATTGCATGAGGTGCAGGTACTAGCAAAAAGGTATTTGTCAGAATTGTCTTCCTCAAGTGAGGAAAATCTAGGAATGGAAGAAGAAAGTGAGACATTTAGTACGTGTAATTCAATGAGATCGACTCGAGGTCAAAAGATCAGAAAAAATTTTAATAAACGCATAAATTTTTTCCTTGCTCAAGGGGGGTCGTGTTCTTATGATGATGAGAGCAAAGGTGACTCTGAGCTACCGTTTAGGTACAAACATCTACATAAACAATGGGTCGCCGATGAACTTCCTCCAATAAACACTGATTTTTGTGTTAAAAAGAGGATATATCGCATAGCACCGTCTTCATTACATGGTTTGGGCCTATTTTCCATGGATGGCATAAAGGTCTCTTACAACAAAGTTGTCGAATTGATGGAGTATGTCGAACTTTGTTATGATTACAGTAGTTGGATGCAAATTGTTAAATATAAAAAAAGTATGTGTAGGTATGCACTCGCGGCAAATTATATACAATAAAAAGTCAATGAACAAAGTAAAAAAGTAGCTATATACATTGACGGAAGACCAAAAGCATCAGGGAATATTGCAGGTTTTATAAACAATACACGACCTGCATCAACTAAGAAGCAACTCAATTGCATATTTGAGGCGCGCAAAGGAAATCACGTATTTGTATGTGCGATCAAATCAATACGTGGAGGTGAGGAGTTGCTTATCGATTAAAATTTGAATCACATAGATACAAAAAACCCCATCACTATCATGGACAAGGTGGTACACATTTTGATAATTGTCTATTATTCAACGTAACTTAGAATAAGAACACATGTTTTAACATGTCTGAATGATTTTTTTTTAAATACAAAGCTATAGTATGGATCAACAACCACAAGATACGCACGACAGTGATAGTTCTCATGGGACTTCTTATTCCCAATAGGTAAAACTCATTGTTGTTGTACAAATACACATACAAGAAAAATGTTAATATGCATTTTTGTTATGTTAATGCGTATATTTTGTTGTTCTACTATTTTGGATTGCTTTTAAATAAAGGACTAATAATATCGTTCTCACAAATGAGTGCTGATCAGAGAAAGGGAAAGGAACAAGTAGTCCATGAGGAGTTGTAGAATGAGCATGATCCATTCGATGTTGATTTTTTATCAGAGGTTGATCCTGTGGTTGCACTGGAAAGCACTAGTAGAATTTGGCAAATAAATGATCAGGTGACTAAAAATTTTAGTCACGTGACTAAAACTGGTCATGTTCTACCATTTTTTTAGTCACGTGACTAAAAATTTTAGTCACATGACTAAAACTAATCATCTTCTACAAATATAAATGACTAAATAAATGACCAATTTGGTCATCAGGTAAAATCACAACTAAAATGACTAAATAAAAGACCAATTTGGTCATCAGGTAAAATCACAACATTTTGCATTTTCTCCATGGAGGATAGAAGGAATCACGACAAAATAGAAGGATTTGCAGCAAAGATTTCCTTCGTCTCCATTTTTCTTCAATTCAATCTTCAAGGTATTGGTCATTTGTTCCCCTTTCTTTCTTAGACGAGATTGATTTTATTTTAAATGGTTTTGTGTATAAGAAGAAAAATGATGCCCTAGGTGATGCATTTTCCTCTTGTTTGTGTATTTTACTATCCTATAATTAATTGGTATCCAATTCATTGTTAAAGATAAATGAGCAGTACCAAATGATGTAGAGGCTATTGGAATTCACACCTTTCCCTTAGGAAATATGTTGTCAATCTTCTAAACTTGTAACATAACCCATTCCAAGAGTTTCTCAAGAGGAAACTATCCCTGATCCACTAGGTCTATGCTATGACCATCCATTTGTTCCTTGTGTCTTAACAACTTTGAACTAATTTTAAAGTTTACAACAATATCTATGAAATTATCCTTCCAATATTGAGCAGGAATTCCATTTATAGGAGATATTATAATAGTGAATCTATTCACTTCTTTACAATAACTATCTTTATCTAAAGAAATCTAGTAACGAACAAAACTTGAGGAAGTATCATTCTTGAAAAAAAATGTTTTATGTCTTTAAGATGATGATTTGATTGTATAAAAAGATAAGTTATCAGTTTGTATAAATGATTTGCATTAGAAAAAGAAAGAATAAAATAGAAAGGTTCTATTTCTATGTAGAAAAATAATAGAATAGTTTAATTTTAAAAATTGTAAAGATTTGCATGCAAAAAAAATGAAAATTAGTATCTAAAGATTTCATTTATATATCAAAATTATAATAGAAAGATTACATTGTATATAGATTTTAGTTTTAATGTTTACATTTTGGTTTTAAATTTATAAAATCTAAAATAATTTCCTTAAAAAACAAAAACAAAAAATAAAAATGATTATTCAATTTTACAACTAAAATGATACTCTAAATGTTTTAATTAGTTAAATTGTACTAATACCTACATTATACATAATATAAGTTTAACTTTTTTTAAAAACATAATAATATAAAAATATATTTTATATAAATAATATAATAAAAATAGAAATACCAAATTATTATTTGAGAATATTCACCAATAAATTTTTATTATCTTAATTTTCATTTATTTATTCAAATCATACATTTGATTAAAATATCAATTTAAGCTCTCAATCATAACTTTTATAATAAATCTTAATTCATTTAAACTAGAATTAACCTTGACATTTTGATATTTCTCAACCTTTTTTCCATAAATTTTATTTATAAATATAGCTATGCTAGTATAATTCATTTTAATTTTAATTTTTCATCTCTAAAATGACATAGCGATAAGTTTCGCCAAAATAAGTTAGCAGGAAAATAATTTATTTCATTCATTCCAAGTCCACATACACACCCCTCAATGGGATTTCTTTTTATAGCTGCTCATTTGATTGTGCGCCAGAAATTAACAATAATAAGGGCACTATTAATGGGTTTAGCCATTTCGAGAGTTGTTTTCCTTTTTTTCTCAAAATTCTGAAAGAGAAAGAAAAGCTCTGCTACTGGGATGTTATCAAAATGGATCTGGTGTGGGTTTTTTCTCAAACCCTACAATGTCTTCACAAAAGAGATTTTTTTTTGCGTCAATAGGGTTTTGGGTTTTCTTTCAAAAGGAAAGTTCCCATCACTTGGTCTTAACCCAATTAGAATCTCCATCAGAATGAAGGAAATCTCTCTTCTCGAGAGTGTCTTAAAGGAAAACATGTTGGAATCTTCTTATTCAGGCGCTCAAGATGCCAAACCCTTGGAGCCCATGAGAATGATTCAGGAAACTTCTAACGTCCAGATTTTAAGATATTCAGGTCCTGCAGGCATATTCTTCAAGCATCAGAACGTCTTCTTTCTCAGAGATGCAAAATGAGAGCATTTTCAGGTATTCCTTTATGAGTGCATCACAAACCCATGTATAAAATACATATTTTAGTACAATCTACTGATATTTTTTCATACTCCATTCAAATCAATTGAGACCTTGGAATATCTTTCTCAAATACACTCCACAGAAAAAAAATATTTAACTAGATTTATCAGATCTTAAACACTCTTGGTTAGCATCAATAGTGTAGAGGACCAATGGAATTTCTTAGCATTTGCAGGGCTGCAAGGTTAGAACATCTTTGTTTGATCTTTTGGACTGCTTGGGTGGTTGAATCATCCCATGGTTTACCTTTATCACATTCTGAATATTTTTCCAATGTATATGGTGTCTCCAAGTACCTATTTTCTATTTATTAAAAAATAGGATATTTGTAGCAGTATCAATACCATTACTAGTTTATTGGCATCCTCAGTATAAGCATGTTTATTTTTAAAAAAAATTGGCATCAGATTGTCCATTTTCTTCCTGCAACAGTGAAGTGTTTTCATCCCAGGGGAAGTTAAATACATGTTTTTCAACAAATATATGTTGTACTCCATTAATCTATTATTGAATAACTAACATAGATTCATTTAATTTTGCACAAGCATCTATAAATATTTGCAACAAATATTGTCTATGCAATTAACTTGAATGCTAGGTATCATTAACATGCATCATATTATAGTGTGTTTGTAAGTCATGAATCTTATTTGTGTCTTTATGCAGTGGATTGATTATGTCATAAGTGGGTGCAAAAATCCCCCCAAAATGTTAACATCATTTTTTCATCTAAGATAATAACAGTATGGGCTGATAAGTAAAAACTGGGAAAGGCATTCAAGGGATTGAGCTTAATTGGTTAAATTATTGGGTTTTCATTGTGGAGCAAATATTCTTCCTCAATACCTACCAATTTTAAACAAAACAGCTTCTCATACCTGTGAAATACTCTGAATCATAACTGTTGTTTTCTCCCAATAAATATAGCTCTCCAACTTGGACATCTGAGTCACCTACACGTCCTTTGACATTACAAAAACCTTCTTCCAAAAAATCCAATGTTTCACTTTGAATTTCAATAGCAACTTGAATATCTTTTTGTCTTCCAGATGTCTTATTTATATAATATTTATTTAATTTGCAGTTAACTGTTAATTTCACTTTCCATGATGACTATATTTAAAATTATTGTGAGAGATAAATAATTGGTCATCCTCTAACAATTTATCATTATGTCTACGGACAATTTTGAAGGATGAATGATACCTTAATCTTTGTTAAAATATAAGACAGATCTAGAAAAAATACTTGTAGCAATCTGAAATTTATGTTGTTCATAAGATGACTACATCCACAAAAAGGCAGGTTTCTCTTTGTCTTAATTTATAGCAACAATACATAGCACTGTATCAAACATCTGATAAACTCAAAATTATATATATGACTCATCAAAAGAAAGATGAAGCGTAACAAAAATTCATTTCATGCTTTGCATCTGAAAGACAAGGAAAATGAATAGCCTGAAGCATCTGTCGAACTTCACATCCAAACAGTAGTAATGGTACCATCATTGCACAACTTTTGGGATATATTAATATAACTTACTGACTCATGCAGGTGGTGAGCCGTTGGACTGGTATTCCTGTTACCAGGCTTGGCCAAAATGAAAAGGATCGGTTGTTAGACTTGGCTGAAAGGTTGCATAAAAGAGTTGTTGGACAAGACAAGGCAGTTAAAGCAGTTGCAGAGGCTGTGCTTAGATCAAGGGCAGGACTTGGGAGAGTACATCAACCTACTGGGTCCTTTCTATTCTTGGGACCCACTGGAGTTGGTAAAACATAACTTGCAAAGGCTCTTGCAGAACAACTATTTGATGATGAAAACCTGCTAGTCAGATTTGATGTGTCTGAATATATGGAGGAGATCTCAGTTTCTAAGATCATTGGTGCTCCACCTGGGTATATATAGTGCAATAAGTTTCTTTTAGATTGGTCTTATTCCAAATATTTTTCCTTATTTATATATTGAATAAAAGAAACCAATATTCAGCTCAATTTTAATGAATTATTGCAGATATATTGGTTACGAAGAAGGTGGACAACTGACTAAAGCAGTTAGAAAATGACCATATAGTGTTATTCTATTTGATGAAGTTGAGAAGGCACATTTATCTATATTCAACACCTTGCTTCAGATGCTTGATGATGGTAGATTGACAGATGGACATGGTCAGACAGTTAACTTCTCCAACACAGTCATTATCATGACATCCAACCTCGGAGCAGAGCACTTACTTGCAGGACTGTCTGGAGTTATGTCCATTCAGGTTGCAGAAGAGAGAGTAATGCAAGATGTAAGTGCAATTAAGAAATGACTTCTTATTGTTTCAATGTTATTGTACTCCATCCTGATCTATTTGTCATGGATATTCTGAGTGAAAAGCTGTGGTGCTAAATTTTCTTTTACCTTCATTGCAGGTGAGAAAGCATTTCAGGCCAGAGCTATTAAATAGACTTGATGAGATAGTTGTTTTTGATCCTCTTAAAAATGAGGAGCTGAGGAAAGTTGCTACATTGCTGATGAAAGATGTAGCTGTATGGCTTACAGAGAGGGGAGTTAGTCTGGCAATCACTGATGCATCTTTAGACCTTGTCCTTGGGGAAGCCTATGATCCTGTAAGTCTGTTTCAAAGTTATTTTCCTTGTTTGTATAAATTTCTTTTCCATGCTTCAATGCTTTTCTAATTTACCGTTCATCGGGTAAGAAGCAATTTAATGGCAAACTAGAAATTGAGCCTCAAATTAGAAGGATCCTAGTCCAAAAGTATAGTTATTTAAATACCTTAATCTAAGCTAGCTTCTAATGAACTTCCACAAAAAGTGGAGGATCGGTAATGAAAATTACACTAGTGTTTAACAAAGTTGATGTGAGCATATCACACTACAAAGATCGCGATTCAAACATGTTAACTTGCGTGCACAAAAATTGGAAGATCGGTAGTGGAATTCCATGACAACCCAAAATAGCTGAAACAAACTATTCTTAAAATATTAAAAATATATCCTTTCAAGATTCCCAGGAAATCCTTGAAGTTTACATCATTGCTTCTTAGTTATGAGGAAAAGCAAATTGATTATTTTTCAAATTTTTAGGTGGCGGAAAACACCAACCATTATAGAGAATTGGTGTCAAATATGGATTGTTAGCACTTTCTAGAATGATTTAACTCTTAATGTGGTTCTATTAGTCTGGCAATTATTATGCTAAGTATGATGATGTGCATAAAAGGGGAATGATCTCAATACACAGGCATCATACACTGCAAAAACATACAATATATATTATATAGATCCTTTTATTTTAGAAACAATTTGAAGTTACCAACTGGTATGCAATTATGAGAAAAAAAACGCAATTGTGTAAACCTGTCATTTTTGCTGTAAATTCGGTTGGCATTAATTCAAGTCCTTTTGGGGCATCTTAAAACCTCTATTATTGATTTTCACTTATCATTGAAGGAGAATAATTTGAGAATGTTTATTGATGTTGGTATCAAAAAAATGTTGCAGAATATACCTAATTATATTTCTAGATAACAGTGTCTCAAAAAGAATTTCTTGGCAGTGCAAACATCAGTCGAGTAACATTTATACTAGTGTATTTTGAAGAGGAGATAGTATGAAGAGAGCTTATAGATGTATGATTCATGTTGTCTCTTTTAATGTGTAGGTTAGAGCTTCTGAATTTCTCGAGTAAGAGAGTTATTGATTTCCTCTTTCCCTGCCAATAAGCGTTGCAACCTTACCTCCTATATTGCCTTGGTCCATCCATTTATTGCTTTCCTGGTTACTAATAGTTATAATGTGTAATTTACAACATGATGCGATTTCATTTGGTTTTTAATGGTGTTACTCATTTACAATTAATTGGTTGCTCTGTTGTCTTTTGGCCCTACTATTGAACTTAAGGTGTACCTTTTAATTGCTGCAATTGTCCATTTTTCAACAAGCATCCAAATTACATCCTCTTTTTTAAGTGCTTGATTTTCTCTCAATTCCAAAGTGGTTTCACAAAGAATTCTTTGAATAATACTTAGAACGAGTAATGCTATTTACTTGTGTTTTGTGAAGCCCTTGCTTTTAGGATGGTTGTTGAAGTTTATCATATTAACATGGTATCACATAATGCTTTGCCATGGTCTAAAGATCTATTCTTGAGATTTTGAAAATTATGTCACAATACAGGTTAGTAATCAACCGCTGCATGCCTTGTCTCTACAGAAACTATGTTATTTGTCAGGGTTGACCAACTGCAGAGTTCAAATGGTCACACAAACATGCAAGTGTAGTAAAAATCATTGTTCAGTGTGACCATTAAAATGCAACATTTGTGAACTACTGAACAATGAGCAAATAAAATGAGAATATAAACCTAGAAATTCAAATACCTAAGGCTCATCTACAACGCAGTTGAAATAGCAGTGTATAGAAGGCTTTTTAGATTGAATTCCAATCATTAGTTTTGATTTGCAGTTAGAAAAGAAAGTGGACAACTATTTACCCTTGCTCTGTTAAGAACTTAAGTTCCCATAAACTTTAATTAACATCAATGGCCAAGAGTTACATTTACAAAGTCAACTCGACAACAATATTCACGTGATGTATCTTACTCCCTTAACAGTTTCACACATGAACTTGTTAAATTGTAAAATGTTACAAGGCCAAACTGTAGAAATAAAAAATAGGCATTAACTCGGGAAAACGTCTAAACAGAAAACTAAAAGCCTAACTTACCAAGGGGACACTTAGTTTTTTTTTTAAACTCTCTTTATATATGATGAGATTTAGTTTTTTTTTTAAATTCTCTTTATATATGATGAGATTTAGTTTCTGATTGGGTATTATGTCTGGGATTCGAACCATTGCGATCCCCTTATCTCTACAGATTCGAACCATTGCAACTCCATTTTGTGTATGAGACTTACATGATATATATATATATATATATATAATTTTCCTTTAATCATTGTTTGATTGGTTCTCTATTTTCTATTCTTTCATCCTCTGCCTCTCTCCAACATTAAATATCAACTCGTAATTTTCTTATCAACTAGCAGCCAATGCTCAATATATAATAACTAGCTGTAGTTCATATTACATTTTTGACACACTTATGGGAATGCTAATAATTCATTCCTACATGGGAAATGTGTCCACACTCTTGAAAGCTTGTAACTCTGTAACCAAACCAGAGTTTAGAATTCAATAATCTAGCAAACCTACATGAATATGCACTAATAAGACTTCAAATATTTCATTTTTTGACCAAACCAAATTATCAAACTTAATTTGTAAGTAATATTTTTGAATGGTGGATTTGTCTATAACTAGTTTTGTGTATTTATAAGTTTGTCCCTTATAGATGCAACACTTCAACATTAGATGAGTTGTCAATTACCATACGAATAGCTAGAGTACTGGAATGGCTTGCGGTCAAATTATAATTTTTGAAATTTTTATTCATTTTATTTCATCCTTAATTGGTTTAATTACTTGTTATATCTCTGCAGAAGGTTGTACTAATAAATGTGATTCATAAGGAGAGAGAAACCAACCTAGTGGAAACTCGAAGAAATGGGTTTGAAATTGTTGGACTTGAGCAGCACTTGAAAAATAAAACACACTCAAGGTGAGACATTATTCTTAATACAATGTTTTTTGTTTTAAGTTTGTTTCTTTAATCAGACTGTAGCTACAAGATTCCACAACAATGATCATGGATGAAGCTCTATGCATAGGTGGTCTAATTACTCTAGCTAGCACGATATTAAGGTCACACAATTACATGATATTTAGGAGAGATTCTTTTTAGTGACACTAAAAGTAAAAATGCATGCACTTAACTCCACACCATCTGTTGAAATTCCATATTCTCAGCTTGTGTTGTTCGATTTCACCCTACTCAATAATCCTTATACTAGACTGATTGCTTGGGTTTCTTATAATTGGGGATTGTAATCTGGTTTCCTCTTTGAATCTAGGGCTTCTTTGATATCTGGTTTGAGATATGGCAGATGCAAGGAAGATGCTGACAAACGATGACAACTCTGGATTACACATTTTTTAACAAATCCATTTTGTACATTTCCTGCTGTGATGGCATTTTGTGTGACCAGATTTATTTAACACATTGAGTCAAACAGTCCAGTCGCATTGTCTTTGCTTCCACATTTTGCATCCATGTCTACTAGGGTAGTTGCAACTACATTTGATGAAATTATTCCATGCTTGGGATTTAGGGAAGTCTAAAATGGAAAATCAAACTTTTGTTCCTGTGGTGTGCATGGAACCGTCACATGGAACCTGGTCATTATTATTAAATAGTTGCAGTTCATGTAGTTTTTTGGCTGTACACATTACATTTATAGTAGGTGAATAGCTGCAACAACTTCCCTTAACAATTTCTCATACCCTCCCTGAACTCCTTCACTCTTTTCCTCTGAATTCACTTGCTCCATCGTCCTCTTCTCTCCACTGCTCTTATGTTATGCTTTGTCAACTGACTTTCACTTAATATCTCATGTCAGTTACGTAGTATCCTGGATTGGTTATTACTAATCATGTATGATAAATTTATAGTATAGTAGGTGGCAAAGATTTGATAGATTTTAATCTTCACTAGTGGCTTCTTGAATTCACATCATATTGTAGGTTTTGCTTTTGAGAAAATTTGTTCATCAAATATGCCATTCATTGTTTGATTAATATCTTTAAGGACTGATGTATATGGACTTTATTATATGATTGTGGATTTGGATCATTGTAAGAACCAACACAGCCAGCTGATTATTATGGTGCTTTTAGGAACAATGTTAGAAAATATTTGGAAGATTTAGCAAAGAAAAAAGATATCAATGTAGAGGATATGCCTCTATGGTCAATTATGCTTTGTGAGGATTCTAATTTTCCTAAATTCCTCTTTCTATTATTGAAGATTCTCTTCATAATTCACTTCATCCTCATTGTGATCACTATTGATGCATAGATAGGAATTACCAAATGGATTTTCTACCAAGTTATTAATTATTATATATAGATCAGATGTATTTAATGCTCACACCTACCTCCTTTGGCACTCTTTTATTGTAGAGATCAATAACGATGTTTTCATTTTGTTTTTAGTTTGAAACTCTTAGATGCATTAATTTTACTACATAGATGATAATATACAGTTTTCTCTCATTTCTGCATTAATAGTATAGAGAAATATAGCCTCTATGCACATCCTTAAGCTTGACTCGATGATCAGTTATTTATCTATTTTTTCAATTGATTAGTCATCTAAGATTTACCAATTCCTATATTTGGTAGGAACTTATAAGCTGCAATGCAGCCCTTGTTAATGGAGGGTAACAGATTCTTTTCCTATACACACACCAGCTAAAAAGTTAGACCTACCTTCTCCTTATTGCCAGCACTCCCCACAACATAGCAACCCATCAACTTTGCAAATTGTCCAACAAGCTGACCAACTGCTCCAGATGCTGCAGAGACAACAACATGCTCTCCCTTTTTAGGAGAGAAAACCTCAAAGAATCTAGCATAAGCTGTGCTTCCCGGCATCCCTGTCATAAGGATTTAAGTTTCATATTAGATGCTCACTGAATCCTGATGTAAAACCTATAGAGGAGATGTTAAACATATCAAAACATATCTGTAGATTGGTAGAATCACTGGGATATATATAATATAAACATAAAGTTAGTTTAATGTTCAGTATTCAATTCCTATTAAGTACTTTGGAGGACAAGGCAAATAATCTACATAGGAAATACTTTAGTCATATCACACTCTGTTGTCTAAAATACATTGAAACCCACTGGAATTCACAATGAGAATAAACTACATATGATGAAATATACACAGCCCATTTAATGCCTCTATAACTAAGCCAAAATTAACTCATTGGTGTTTATTTTAAAAAGTGAAAATAGGATCGTCTTGCTCATGTAAACCAAATTGACACCTTTAACAATGATTTACATTTAGTGGAAAGTACTAGTATACATGGTATGATTATTTTTTAAAGCTCAATGGAAGAGCACCTACTTTATAAGTAGGAGGATGATGGTTTGATTCCATCGTGCCCTAATATAACTAAATATATGACTAAATATATGATCAAATAAATGACCAAATAAATGATCAAATAAGTGATCAAATAAATGACTAAATAAACGACCAAATAAATGACCAAATAAACAATCAAATAAATGATTAAATAAATGACCAAATAAATGACTAAATAAATGATCAAATAAACTATCAAATGACCAAATAAATGACTAAATAAACTACCAAATGACCAAATAAATTACCAAATGACTAAATAAACGATTAAATATATGACCAAATCAATGACTAAAAAAATGACTAAAATGGTTTAGTCATAAATTTGGTCACGAGATAAATGACCGACAATAAACTACCACTAGTCACGTGACCAAATTTGGTTATTTATCTACAATTTTTGGTAGTTTATTTGGTTATTTATTGTTGTTTTTGTACTAGTGAAAGGGTCCTTCGTGCAATATCAAAAGAGTTAGCTCGAATGACACATATTTAACCTCACACTCCTGAAATATAGAGGGCAGCGGATATGTTGATTGGTCGTGTTCAGAACTATAGAGTAAGTATTAATGTAGTTTTTGATTATAACAAAAGTTCAATAATGATTTTTATAGTATACTATTTTATTTATGTCATTAATTAAAATATATATGTGTTCTCTTTACAGGGGATGCTAAATAGATTAAAGGGCATTACCTTAGATGCAAATACTTTGGATGGTACATTGCATGTTTTATCCTCCATCTTTTTTTATGCTCTAACAATATTTTTGTTCAACACCTGCTATTGAACTTATGTTGAGTACGACACCTGGTATGAGGATTAGATCCACAGAGGTAGTTCCGCCTGAAATGTCAGCAAGTACACCTACTATTGGTAAGTAGACTCCTCTTTTTCTCTCTTATTTATCATGTGTTGATTTCACTTGAACTATATATTCTTTCGTAGGAGGCATTTTGTAATATTGGATTCATTTTATGTAGGAGGCGATGATGCAATTCCTGGATGTACTCATGTTAAATATATGGGAACAATACAGTGTGATTAATTAATTGTGAGCAATGAAGATGGACTTCCCTTGAGAGTAGCCCAGCTTCCAGGTACTTTAAAGACTGATCCTTTCTTTTATTATACAATATAATACTCATAACGTAATGCACTAACCCCCTATGTGGTCCCTTGCAATAACTAATTATAATAATCTCATAATTATCTTGCAGGGAATAATCTATTTTATGAAAAACTTAATGATGAATGTTTGCACATTTTCGGGCCGACCGTACGCACATAGTATCATATTTTGATTTCATTGCAAGATTAGATTTCATTTCACCCCTTTCTTCAAGTATATTAAAAGGTAGCTTCACTTCATTTATGAATCTAACAGTTTTTTCTTAAAAGGTGGTCAGTACAAGATAAAGGGTTAAAGAATAAGCTCATTGACTCTATGACAACACTTTTTGGACCCGAAGTCTTTCATAGATTTAGACTCCTTGACAAAGCGGGTACTATTTTGAAGTATATTATGGACAACTATAGGAGCCAAATATAACACAACCCTTATTATGAGTGGCCTCCCTATATTCCTATTAATGAGTGGGAGGATCTTAAAAATGATGCACTTGAGAGAAGTGCAATACATAGTGGACGAGTAGTATCACCCGAGGAAAGAAGGTATGTGATAATGTTAATAATGAGATTTTGTACTATTTACTCTTTGTACTTATGTGATCTAACATACTTCAAACATCACATAGGTTGCTTGACACAACAAAGGCAACAACAGCAAGAAAACAAAAGCATGAGCAACACAGGCTTGGCTCGGGTGGATATTCAAAACTTGCTGCACGAGTTGTAAGTATTAGTAAATGAAAAATCGTATGCAAATATTTATAATTAAATTGCAATCAATTTAGTTTTGATGAAATTCACTACAATAAAAATTCATGATACCAATAAAAAATGCAGGCCTTGGAGTTCAAAAAATCGATTACAGAAGATGACAAAAAAATAGGCTTCAAACAAGGCTATAAAGTCGTGGCTGAACGATACAGAGCAATGAGTGCACAAGGTTCTTTTGCTGGATCTATTGATCAGGGAAATAATCCAATTGATTTTTATTTCAAGTTGAAAACTTTACCAATTACCATATTTGATGTTAAGTTCCAACATAAAGTGAATATATTTGTTTTAAGTAAGGAAACACTTATTATATATTTGTTTAAAACTTTAAAGTGAATATATTTATATGTAGTAAACTAAATGATTAACATTTCTCAGTATTTGTCTTGTATTTATATGCATATATTGTCGATAAATACACTAATTATTTACATTGAAATGTAGCCTGCCGATATTGATACTGCACCGGCCGAGCACGATGGAGGCATCGATTCTAATGTGAATTGTAGTACTCAAGGTATACATTTTCTATTCGAATTTTGATTAATGAATATTTAATACAAGCAAACATGTTAAATTGAATTTGGCGTAGTAATAAAAATTTAATTATAATGTGTTGGGATTAATAAAATATTTTGTATTGTAGTTGCAGGGGATGTAGAGGATGTTGTTCCCAATGAGCGTGTTGTGGTTCAAGCCACTGGGAAAGATGATGTGGTTGGACAAGGTAAAAAGTGTCACGTTTATGTTTTTTAATGTATTGAAATGCTTGTAACAATAATGAATATATTTTAAATTAACCCCAATTATGATAATATGTTTTTAATTGAAGCTTTTTATTTTTTATTGCAGAGGATCCGCCTTTGCAAAGGACAGTGAGATCACGTGCACGACCGAGAAGTAATGATGCTCTGGACATGGATACGCCTCTGCAATAATATAAGGAAGCAAAAAAAAAAGAGAGCCAAAAAAAAAATGATTCTTATTTATGAAACTTATTTGATAATGACTGATGTTTATTTACACGTGTTTGAGCTTAGTTCCATGTTTAGACACTGAGTTTCCTTTTATACACTAATATAATGTTGGAAGGGTTTTCGCTAAATTTTAGTGGATTTCATATTTTGGGAGAAATTAGTATTAGAATGTTCAATGGGTTCTTTTCTAAAACACAATACTTAAATCATCATCTTGTCTAGAATGGTTAATCAATTGTTTAAGGTGGATTAGTTGTGATGATGAGACGTGCCATTTAGATGTTAACTGTGATAGTCTCTTGGTTTCAAGCAATGCAGAAAGAGACGCTTAGTTCAATATGCAATCTCAATTCATATACATAGGATATTAGGTGGAGCTGAAAAACACAACAGGGTTGCATTTTTTATAGAGGTCTTTAATTGTGTATTTTAAGTTATAGACCATCGCAAACATTGTAATGTTGACCTATTAAAAAAATGTAAACATGTGTTTTTTCAACTCCACTTGCTATCCGTGCATATTCTACTTGTCTTGCACGCGCATTCTCAATTCAGAGTGGGAAAAATATTATTTTCGATGCGAGGGAGAGAAGCCATACACACAAGTGATGGAGTTGAGGGGAGATGAAGGAATACCAAACATTGAATTTGGAAATTTTCATTAGAGAAATTGCAGTGGAGGTCTGATCAATAGAGAAGATAGTAATGACCACAGGAGAATGAATAGTGGTTACAGTTGTAGTGGGGAAGATAGTGGAGGCCATCCATGAAGAAACTTGCCGATAGAGATGGTGTACAAGAAACAAAAGAGAAAAAAATGTAAACATGTTGGGTCTTCTCAGCTCCACCTGCTATCCGTGCATATTCTGCTTGTGTTGCACGCACATTCTCGATTCAGAGTGGGAAAATCTTATTTTTGATGTGAGAGAGAGAAGCCAAACACAAAAAACATACAAATAAACACGATAGCTACAAAACATAAATGTAGGTATCACAAAAGATGAGAAATATAAATGTAGGCATCATGGTCCCAATTGTTTGGAGACACAACATAATTGAATGCTATACCCAGAAAATGCAACACAACCACTACTCTTGTAGTTCTAAGTTGACACTGTGGGATCCAAAAACCATATATAGATTCCTTATCTTTGGTTTTTGGATCCCGCTGTGTCAACTTGGAACTACAGGAGTAGTGGTTGTGTTGTATTGTCTGGGTAAAGCATTCAATTATGTTGTGTCTCCAAACAATTGACTATAATGCGTACATTTATGGTTCCCAGTTGTTGTCCCAAGACCCCTTATGACCCCTTATGACCCTTTATGACCCCTAAGAATACACATCTTAGAGGTCTTAAAGTGTCGTAAAGGGTCATAAGAGGATCCTAGGAGGGGCCAGATGAGCTTCCACCTTCATGCGGTTGGCCCTGTTAAGTAGAGAATGTTAAACTATTATCGAAACAAAGAGAAGCTCAATAATTTAAGATCTCAATCAATGTACAACAAATATATATTTCTTTTTAAAAAATAGTGTGAGTCGTCGCAATTACGATAGAAACCAAAGAATAATCGATGAAAAAATTAAAAGGGATGACTATCTGTTAGAAACATCAATCACTTCAAGGAGCAATGATCACTTCAACTCACCTCAATAAGTATTGACCCAAGATCAAGTCATATCAATTCATCTCAATGGCTACCAAGAACCAAGTCGCAAAAAAACACCACAGACCACACTACGAACCCACTGTGAAGAGGCATCCAATGTCTCATAAGTCGCACCAAATGACCCGCTTTCTATAATCCAAGTCTCTTAGCTCGGTTCACCTAGAAGAAGACTTCTCCCAAGTCATCACGGACACCATAGTGATCTACAAATCCAAGTCTCTACACTAGACTCAATAATGTACGAGCCACTACCGAATCTACTGTAAAGTCATCTCCGAATGACAACCAAATTTTCAAGAACACCAATCAAGTCAAACTCAATCGACAAATATATATATATATATATTTTTAAAAATTGTGATTTCCATCGCAATTACGACGTCCGCAGAAAGGCGATGATAATCTGTCAGAAATTCCCGACAGATAACCGTCACACCAATAGCATTTTCGTCGGTATACAATCTTCCAACGATAGCTAGGTGTCAGAACATTATGATGGTTACCCGTTGTAGGTACAACATTTCTGTTGGTAACTAACTACGTCCGATGGAGATCCATTGAACATGGGATGGCTACAAGTAGACCCGACGGGTATATTCCCTGCGTTGAAACCCCCTTTTGTGATGACTATAGACGTTGCATGTATGACGCCTATCGTAATCATCGGTGTTTCTGACTGCAAAACCGCGACGTCGGATGGTGTCACCTAATCGACAGTATACTGTCTGAATTTAGACAATCAGCCATCGGAAAAAGGTCTCAAATGTACTAGTATATATATGTGTGTGTGTGTGTGTGTGTGTGTATAGACACACACACACACACACACATATATATGCTTACAGTCACTGCAAGAAGTCAAGTTATTCTTATCTATGCTCGACATTCTTCATTTGATTTGTTCGGATGTTCAGTTTATGCTTGAGTTTGACAGCACTCTGGTATGCTGTGAGGTTCTTTTCGGTAGTTTGTTGTCATTTGATTGACTACTATCATCTTCTACACTCTTGCTCACTTGTTTTATGTTCATCCAATACTTTTTTCTTCTTAAATCCTTTTTCACTTTCTCTTCTTATAGGGAAGATATGGAGGCTACGTTCTTGGTGAGAACATTGAAGCAACAAAAATTGGTAGAGGGTCCTACTAGTAGAGATCGCGTAATGGGATTATTGAATTTGAAGAATGAGGCGCTTGCCATTGTTGTCTTAGATGTTTTAGGTATTCAGTATCAAGAACGTTTCGCTAAGCATAGATCTAATGTTGATATTATTTCCCTGGTGGTGGCGTGGGCCTTGAAATTAGGTGAGCCTAAGAAGGAGGTAAAATTTTTGATGGAGCTTCTCTTCGACAAAGATTTGTTGCTGGACCTCGACTCTATCCTTGAAAGTGTTGTTCCTAGTTTTGGGTTTGATTACAGTGAGTGTTTTAAGGAACTGAAGGAAGACTTTGAATTTAATCGTGTTCCCTTTCTATGGTGGTGGGGAAAAGTGGACCAGGAGGCCTACCAGCTGGATATTAGTGGAAAATGGCTCCATTTGAAGGCTTTGATTAACAACATATACAAATCTTAAGAGGAACGTGACAAAACTATTTTTTGAGAATGTCCCTCGGATGAAACAAAGACAGTACAAAGGCAAAGAATATGCAAATGCCTGACTCCCTTTTGTCTTTCATTTTTGTGTTGGTTTTGCCCTCCCATTCTTCTAGTTTTGTCTTTCTTCTTCTCTCCTATGCTTATTTAATTTTCTTGTTCCTCTACATGCACACTCTCCTTCCTTCTTGTGTCTTTTGGATGGATTTCTAAGCTTGATAATGACTCCTGTGGTTATCTAAGCCTTTGAGCTTTTACTTTCCTATGTATTCTCTCCTACTTTGATATCAATAAAATCATTATAGATAAAAAAAAAACATGCACGTATATATGTGTGTGTGTGTGTGTGTGTGTGTGTGTGTGTGTGTGTGTGTGTGTGTGCACACACACACACACACACACACACACACATATGTATGTATGTATGTATGTGGTTGAATGTGGACCTCTAATCCAACTACACACGCAACATAGTCATTACTTACACAATCAAATTACGAAAATGAGTATTGATTACTCAATTCAAAATTCATGGCGAAGCGACCTGTTGCCTCCTAATTAATCAGGGTGTTTAATTACTCTCAGATTGGAGAGCCAACAACCATAAGATCAAGTTAATATGGAGGATTTGAAAGCTAGAATGATGAGAAAAATGAGATTAATCTAAGAATGAAGATGCAGTTTGTAATCTAGGATGAACTGCAGATTTTAATCTAAGAACTTGGAAGTAAATATGAAATGCTGATTTTAATCTAAAGGACTGAAAATAAAGGTGCAAATTAAACTAATGGCAATGAACAAATTAATCTACTATAAAAGTGCAATTACACTAAAAATGTGAAGTAAACTAATTATGCTATGAGCTTGAAAACATGAAAGTAAATGAGACAAAATTTCACTATAGTTTATGTACTTTCAAGATGTCCTCCTTTCGAATGAGGAAGAAGGTTCATTAAATAGACAAACCCAGAAGATGAATGAAGAGTTTCTTGATTCGAAACGATTGACCCTTCATTCCCAATTGAGACAAAAAAGCATGAATTATTTAATTAAAAGAATGTTTATTGCCACATATGGGTGACCTTTCAAATATTTTGAATTATTAATTCAAATAAGAGTGTCCATTCAAATAATCAAGCAATTTATTAATTCCTTTTATGGGTATTAGCTAAAGGGGGTAGATTTTAATTTAATTTAAAGCACTTAGGACTTTAGAATTAAATTAATTTATCATAGGGATTATTTAGCTAATAAAGTCAAAGACTTAGGAATTAATTATAGCATAAGATTAATACAAATTAGGGTTTTTTCAATTGACATCAAGTCAAATAAAGTCAGGTAGGAGAGAGAAAATTGCCTAGCAAAGTAGGACTTTGATGATGCAGAAATTCGAGGAATGCACCAAAATTGATTGAAATTGATAGGTTGCAATTTTGGGGTATTACATTTGCCCCTCTTTGAATCGATGTGCGAGCAGTGTGTTGATTCAAAGAATAGTCTGATGTGACAGATGAGCGAAGATTTCAAGAGTCTAGGTTAGATTTCCAAGACACCGATTAGAAAGAAGCATGATTCTCCGAAGTCTAAGTTAGATTGCGAAGATGACGGTCTAAAAGAGAACCAAAATCAGGGTTAGATTTCCCTAATACTGATTGAGCAAATGATGACAGATGTAGATTTAGGACTAATCTCTAGAATCAGGGTTAGATTGCCCCAATACAAAGCTTAGCCCTCCGAGACCTAGGTTAGATTGCCCAGATAACGGTCCAAAAGAGATTTCAAGAGTCATCCCCAAAACGAAGCTTGACTCCTAGGAATTAGGGTTAGATTGCCCCAATACCTAAAATATTTGAAGAACCATCTCCAGAACGAAGCTTGATCCTTCAGGATCCGAGTTAGATTGCTTAGATACCTAAGAGATAGATGACAAGATAACAAGATGCGAGGCACCAAGATGCCCCTAGCAAAGAGAACTAATGATCCAGATCATATTGATTCAAGAATTGATTTGACAAGATTAAATGATGCAATCATCCCACCCCCTCAGGAGTGAAATCGAAAGATGACATGTCAGAAAGATGATTGACAGCAAGAGGTTGCAGACGAAGATAAGATTGAAGATCCAGAAGAATTCAGAGTAGATTAAGGAAGCATCGAGAAGATGCAGAATTTGATTTGGAGTGAATCAGAGGTCCTGTTGACCAAGTTTGACCAGAGTTGATTTTGATGAAAAGATAAAGATCTTGATTACATGATGAAGAGAAGATAATCTGGCAGGAAAATGACGCCAGGAGGCTGACTATACAAGCGTCCGATCCCAAAGGATCCCAAAATTTAAAATACAATTTTGAGTCATCTAGAGATGTCAGATTTCGATTTCAATCTCGAAAACTTGTGAAATCATGATGAAACTGGGACAAAAGATGAGAACCTTCGATGAAGAGATCCAGAAGAAGATAATCAAGAGAGCACCAAACACTATCTCAATGCAAGCTTAGAATGAAAATGCAAGCCTAAACTAAATGCAAACCCTAGGACTTGGTTGTTGGACTCACCAAATTATCATCATTGAGCCTTTTAAGTAGAGATGATCGCAAGATATCATACAACCCTCACTGACAAAAAAGTCATGAGAATATGAATATGACATAAGTCTTAGATTTGTTGGAATGAGATGTAAGCATTAAGGCACAAGAAGCCAGAATGACCTGAACACCTATTCCTTTTGATTTAGCAAGTTAACTGGTGTAGGAGCACCTACTCTAGACTCAACAAACAATGACCTTAAGAGTCCTAAGCACATCTAGTTTAGCTTAGAGATATTAGTCAGGCACCTAGACCAAATTGTAAGGCCTAGCTCTAGGATTGGCACAACTATAAGCCCTTGGCTAACTATGGTCAAAAGTGGTCAATGGGCCTAGAATCATAGGGTTTTAGTCATTTTCATGGTTTTAATGTTTTAGATCCATGTTGGATCACTAGGATAGGTTTAGACCAAGTTTGGTCTCTTACTTTGCAAAAGTTGCAAAAATGTTGTAAAAGTTGCTTAGCAACTTTAACAACTTCTTGCCAAAAGATGTAATCATGCCCCCAATGGTCAGATGGTTTAAAATTCAGTTTTAACCGATGGGAGAAGCCTTCAATAAGCCCTTTCAGGTGGGTGGAAGTTAAGTTGTGTAATTTGGCATTTGAATCAATAAGGAAACAAACCATTTCTCTACAATTCTCAGGAACATTGCCCTAGTACGGATGGGTACAGACCAATGTGCATGAATATTTGAGATCAATAGTTTTCCCACCCAAACTACTTTCATCTACAACTAGATTCATGTTATAATTCATTCTAGTTTGGAAGATATCAGGGTTTCTTGTGTGCTTTCCTGGATTGAAGGTCTCCAACAGGATTTCCGATAGGGTTTGATCTTTTGAACTAATTCCACCATGGGAATCTGATACCCCTTGATGGAATTAGACCTTTGTTTATGCACTTTATAAATATGTAGGTTAGAGGTGGAGTTTTATAGGGAGTTGGTTTTTCCACAAGGCCCTAGGTGTACATCTCTATGTGTGCACCAGTTTGTGACTTAGGACAGTCACTATAATCTTCGGTTGGGGATTCACCAAGGATCCAAAACTTGGATTCTAAGTTCTTTTGTATATCCACACATGGCTCCATACTTAGTTTTTGCATTGGCTTAGGAGAAAGAGCACTTGTAGTGCATTTGGAGACCTAATTAGGCCTATTAACCCGGTCTAACATTGTAACAGCAGTGACTTCTGTTTGTCTCCACTCCTTGGTGCTTGGATATATTTTATAAACCCCAAAAGGGTATTAGAATCCCTGACCAATTCAATATCTCATTTGGAAGCATTTTGACTTATGTTCAATTTTCCCTCTAGGAAGGGCTACAAGCCAAATCCTTGGTTTGTGAAGCAACCTAGTGTTATGGGTGGCTTGTAAGTGAAAGAACCATTGGAACTAAAGGAATAAGACCTAAATAGGCTAGATCAGTGATTGTAGGCCACCCCTGGTCTTATATTCCATTTCATGGGGTTTGGTTGTCTATTGAGTTAAGGAGACCTCTTAGTAACCTCTCAATTGTTGGTGTTTGGGACTTGGCATAGCCTAGTGATTAGGTTGCCTTGGGTGTTTGGGTTGTGATAGCCATTTCCCCTAGTCCTTACCATACTTGTGATAAGTATTGGGCACTTGGATTCCCATTTGGGTAGCTGAGACCTTGAAACTCACCAATTGTTCACTGTTAGAAGGCTTTCGCTTGCCACTTTGCATCAAGTGGTATCAGAGCTATGTCTGCTCCTGAGGATGAAGAGATCCCTGTAATGGTCACAAATAGTAAGTTAGCAAAGATGGTGAGAGATAAAAGGGTTGCAAACATAGCCTTAACTAAGAGGCTTCAAGAACTTGAGAAGAAGCTTGACAAGAACAAAGAAGATGGGTCTGAAAATGAAGAGGGGAGTGAAGAAGAGGAGGATGATCCTGACCAACACATCCCTGTAGACCAAAGGCCTCTCATAGATGCCTTGAAATCCATGGGGAGGAGAACCATGGAGGAGAAGATAGATTTACTGGTCTTCAATGGAAATATGAATGCAAATTTAGCCTTGGATTGGATAGAGGCTTTGACAATGTTCTTTGAATGTGAGGACATCCTTGAAAAGCAGAGGGTAAAGGTGGCAAGATCCAAGTTGAAGGGAGTAGCCATAACTTGGTGGAACTTCATCCAATTAGAGAGGGTGAAGAATGGAAAGAGCATGACCAATTCATGGAACAAGATGATAGCATTGATTAGGGAGACATATGTGCCCGAGGACTGTGGGGTACAACTCCATAGGAGGAAGCAAAGTTTGAAATAAAAAGACATGGATGTAGGCTCATACACTGAGGAGTTCCTAAAATTATGTATGAAGACCAATATGGCATAAGATGAGGAAGAAAAGCTAGCAAGATACATGAATGGCTTGAAGGTATCCATTCAAGAGGAACTAAGCCTACACTGCCCTACCACAGTCAATAGGTGCTATCAAATGGCACTCAAGGTAGAGGAAAAATGGAAAAGAAAATAGGATTTTGGAAAAGGGAAGAGTAATGATAATGGGAAGAAATTTAGAGGCAACAGAAACTCTTGGAACAAGGGACAAAATAGTGGCAGCAGTAGCAGGACCCCTAACTAAGGAGACAGAGAAAATAGTGACTCTAATTCAAGAGGAAACTATAGAGGAAGGAGGCCCTTCAATAGGGGAAGGAAAAACTCAGGAAGAGGTAATGGACCATTGAAATGTTTCTATTGCAATCAAATGGGACATCATATAGGAAGATGCCTCGAGAAGAGGAACAACAATAACCAAGGTGAGAGGAGAGCACAACTTGTCCAAGAAGACAATGCTAATGCTAGAGACTTGGAGCCAGAAGAAGGAGTATGTCTGATGATGAGGCATGTCTTCCTTCAAGTGCCACAAACCCAAGAATCTCCACAAAGGAAGAATCTCTTCAGGACAAAGATCAAATGTCATGGAAAGGTATGCAATCTACTAATAGATTCTGGTTCAACTAAAAATCTTGTATCTTGTGAAATGGTTCAGAAGTTAAAACTCCCTAAGAAGCCACACCCTTGCCCCTATCATGTTTCATGGTTAACAAAAGACCAACAAACTCTAGTAATAGAACAAGCATGGATAGAGTTCTCAATTGAAAATTTTAGGGAAAAAGTTCTTTGTGATGTGGTTGAAATGGATGCCTCACACATCCTTCTAGGCAGGCCCTGGCAATTTGATGTAGATGCCATACACCATTGTAGGAAGAACACCTAGTCCATCACTAAAGATGGGAAGACCTTTACTATGAAGCCCTTGCCGGATAAAAAATATGAAAAAGAACCCACTGTGATTATCATGGGAGAGAAAGAGATGTTGAAAACCTTGAAGGAACCTAATATTGAAGCTTTTGTCCTAGTCTCAAAGCCCAAGGATAACATCAGGTCTGATAAAAAAAGAACCTATACCAAATGAAGTAATGAAACTGTTGCAAAAGTATAAAGATGTCACTATTAGTGACCTGCCCAATAGCCTCCCTCCCATTAGGGATATCAGTCATCAAATAGACCTCATACTAGGCTTATCCTTGCGTAATAAGGCACCATACAAAATGACACCCCTGCAACATGAAGAGATTGCAAAATAGGTCACTGAATTGTTGGAAAGAGGACTCATTCAAAAGAGTCTCAGTCCATGTGCAGTACTGTCAGTCTTGGCCCCTAAAAAGGATGGAAAATGGAGGTTATGTACTGACAGTAGGGCCCTAAAAAAAATTGCCATAAGGTATAGATTCCCCATGCCAAGGATTGAGGATCTATTAGATCAACTAGGTGGTGCTTGCTACTTCACCAAGATAGATTTAAAGTTTGGATACCATCAAATCAGAATCAAACCAGGAGATGAATGGAAAACAACATTCAAGACTACTGAAGGTTTGTTTGAATGGTTAGTAATTCCCTTTGGCTTAAGCAATGCCCCTAGCACTTTTATGAGGCTTATGAATGAGATATTCATTGATTTTATTGGCAAATTTTTTGTTGTTTACCTTGATGACATACTAATATTCAGTCATAGCAAGGAAGACCATCTTGATCATGTGGAATAGGTACTAAGAATACTCCATCAGCACAAGTTGGTAATCAACTTGGAAAAGTGCATGTTTATGAGGAAGGAACTTGTGTTCCTAGGATTTGTGATCTCACAAGGCACCCTCAAGATGGATCCTAAGAAGGTAGAAGCAATCATTAATTGGCCTCCACCAAAGAAACAAGGTGATGTAAGAAGCTTCCATGGACTTGCAACTTTCTATAGAAAGTTTATAAAAAATTTCAGTCATGTGTGTGCACCAATGCTTGAAACTATTAAAGGTGGAAAGAAGACTAGATTTGTGTGGACAAAGGAAGCCAATGATGCATTCCAATACTTGAAGAATAGAGTCTCCCAATACCCTATCTTGGTCCTCCCTAATTTTAATAAAGTCTTCACTATGGAGACAAATGCAAGCAATTTGGCTATAGGTGCAGTCCTAAGCCAAGAAGACAAGGCAGTTGATTTCTTCTCAGAGACATTGAATGAAGCTAAAAGAAAGTACTCTACATATGACCTAGAACTCTATGCCAGGGTCCAAGCCCTCAAGAAATGGAGGCACTATTTGATACCAAAATATTTTGTAGTATACACTGACAACCATGCATTAAGTTTCTTAAATTCTCAAGAGAAACTCTCTGTCAGACATTTGAAATGGGTAGACCAATTGCAGGCCTATACCTTCAACATTAAGCATAAAAAGGGTGTAGCAAACAAAGTTGTTGATGCCCTTAATAGGAGGATTGGTATGATTGAAGAAGTTCAATTATAAAGTGTGGGAATTGAGTCCCTCAAACACTTGCACTCAGATGACCCTGAATTTGTAGAGATATATCAAATTTGCACAAAGATGGTTGGCAGATACCACACTAATTTTTTTGAATATCTCAGAATGGACTCCTATTCAAGGGAGCACAACTATGTATACCAAAGTGCTCAATGAGGACAAAAATAATAAGAGAGAAGCACTATGGTGGCCTAGGAGGTCACTTTGGCATTGATAAGACAATAGACATGGTGAAGAGGAGCTATTTTTGGCCTAAGTTGAATAATGATGTCAAGAAGTTTATAGAGACTTGCACAATCTGCCAGCAAGCTAAAGGAATGACAAAAAATCAAGGGCTCTACCAACCCTTACCAATCCCTTCAAGACCTTGGGAGTCCATCTCAATGGATTTTGTAATGGGACTGCCTAAAACCAAGCAAGGATTTAATAGTGTTTTTTGTCATAGTGGATAGGTTCAGCAAAATGGTTCATTTTGTACCATTCAAAACCACAAATGATGCATCCCACATAGCCAATATCTTCTTCAAAGAAGTAGTTAGAATTCATGGCTTACCTCATACAATTGTATCTGATAGGGATGTAAAGTTCCAAGGACATTTTTGTTGGACACTCTTCAAGAAGTTGGCAACAAACCTCACCTATAGCTCTCCCTATCACCCACAAACAAATGGGTAGACTGAGGTAGTAAACATATCCCTAGGAAATCTCCTAAGATTCCTAACCAAGAAATATTCTCAAAGTTGGAATACACTCTTTCCCCAAGCAGAGTTTGCATTTAATGACTCTATAAACAGGTCAATCGGTAAGAGCCCATTCAAAGTAGTATATGGCCTTCATCCCAAAGGACCATTAGACCTGATTGAATTTCCATTTGACTTCAAAGTCAGTGCTCAAGGCCAAGAACTGGAAGAGCTCATCAAAAAGGTGTAGTAGGAGGTAAAAGAAGCATTACAAAGGTCAAGTTTGAAGTATAAGGAAAGTGCTGATAAAAGAAGAAGAGAGGTCCACTTCAAAGTGGGAGACAAGGTTTGGGCATTCCTAAGGAAAGAGAGACTACCTAAGGGTAAATACTCCAAACTACAAATGAAGAAAGTAGGTCCATGCAGCATACTTAGTAAAATAGGTGAGAATCTCTCTTCCTCCAACCTTGCAAATCTCTCCACTATTCAATGTGGCAGACCTCACACCATATAAAGCTACAACAAGTTCAATGAATGAGCAAGGTGAGGACAAAAACATCAAAGATGAAGACTATGTTACAAATATTCCCCAAAGAAAACCAGTGGAGTTAGAAGAAATTTTGGACACAAAGTTATTAAGGCAGACCAGAACTAAGAAGTACATGTAGTACTTAGTCAAATGGAAGGGACTCCCCAACACAGATGCTACTTGGCTGACCGAAGACCAAATCAAACAACATGGGACTTTGGTGGACTAGTTATCCTCAAGTAGGGACTTGAGTTTTAAAACTCAAGGGGAGTATGGTGTAGGAGAACCTACTCTAGACTCAACAAAAAATGACCTTAAGAGTCCTAAGCACATCTAGTTTAGCTTAGAGATATTAGTCAGACACCTAGACCAAGTTGTAAGGCCTAGCTCCAGGATTGGCACAACTATAAGCCCTTGGATAACTATGGTCAAAAGTGGTCAATGGACCTAGAATCATAGGATTTTATTCATTTTCATGTTTTTAATGTTTTAGATCCATGTTGGATCACTAGGATAGGTTTAGACCAAGTTTGGTCTCTTACTTTGCAAAAGTTGCAAAAATGCTGTAAAAGTTGCTTAGAAAATTTAACTTCTTGCTAAAAGATGTAATCATGCCCCCAATGGTCAGATGGTTTAAAATTCAATTGTAACTGATGGGGGAAGCCTTCAATAAGCCCTTTCAGGCGGGTGGAAGGTAAGTTGTGTAATTTGGCATTTGAATCAATAAGAAAACAAACCATTTCTCTACAATTCTCTGGAATAGTGCCCTAGTACGGATGGGTACAGACCAGTGTGCATGAATCTTTGAGATCAACACTTTTTTCCACCTAATCTAATTTCATCTGCAATTGGATTCATGTTCTAATTCATTCTAGTTTGGAAGATATCAGGGTTTCTTGTGTGCTTTCCTGGATTGAAGGTCTCCAGCAGGATATCTGATAGGGTTTGATCTTTTGACCCAATTCCACCATGGGAATCTGATGCCCCTTGGTGGAATTAGAATTTTTTTTATGCACTTTCTAAATATGTAGGTTAGAGGTGGAGTTTTGCAGGGAGTTGATTTTTCCACAAGGCCCTAGGTGTACATCTCTATGTGTGCACTAGTTTGTGACTTAGGACAATCACTATAATCTTCACTTGGGGATTCACCAAGGCTCCAAAACTTGGATTCTGAGTTCTTTTGTATATCCACACATGGTTCCATACTTAGTTTGTGCATTGGCTTAGGAGAAAGAGCACTTGTAGTGCATTTGGAGACCTAATTAGGCTTATTATCTCGGTCTAACATTGTAACAGAAGTGACTTCTATTTGTCTCCACTCCTTGGTGCTTGGATATATTTTATAAACCCCAAAAGGGTATCAAAATCCCTATTTAATTCAATATCTCATTTGGAAGCATTTTGACTTATCTTCAATTTTCCCTCTAGGAAGGGCTACAAGCCAAATCCTTGGTTTGTGAAGCAACCTAGTGTTATGGGTGGCTTGTAAGTGAAAGAACCATTGGAACTAAAGGAATAGGACCTAAATAGGCTAGATCAATGATTGTAGGCCACCCCTAGTCTTATAAGCCATTTCATGGGGTTTGGTTGTCTATTGAGTTAAGGAGACCTCTTAGTAACCTCTCAATTGTTGGTGTTTGGGACTTGGCATAGCCTAGTGATTAGGTTGCCTTGGGTGTTTGGGTTGTGATAACTATTTCCCCTAGTCCTTACTATACTTGTGATAAGTATTGGGCACTTGGATTCCCATTTGGGTAGTTGAGACCTTGAAACTCACCAATTGTTCACTGTTAGAAGGCTTCCGCTTGCCACTTTGCATCATTAACATAAGCATTAGAGTATAGAGGCTACAATGACCGGAATATTTCTTGCATATAGACACACCAGACACACAAGATTTTCTTCCCTTTACTAGGTGAAAGATAAGCATTTCAATGGTGCTCGCAGTGACCCTTATGTTCACTTAGCAGGACGAGTGTTTGCAATTTCACTCGTAGTAGAAAGAAGTCACTCAAAATAGACAAGGAGAAGAACCAACCTCACCAAAGCCTCCATATAAAAGGAGTTGAGGTACACATGGCCATCCAATATGAGATGGAGGCTCTTACAGATGGAAACCCCTCTTAGATAGATTCTTTGGATCATTGGAACTAAACCAGCAACCAGAGAGAAAAGAAAAGATCAAAGAAAAAAAACAAGCACTCAAAGAAAACGAAGCTCAGCATGCCTCAGAGAACCAAAAATCTAGTTTAACTTCATGTTCAAATAGATTGAAGTCAAATCGGAAAGATGACGTTCAAAGTCTCGATGGGATAGTGATAGTACATAGACACAGTGAGAGCCACTGGTGACCGTCGCAAGAGATGAAGTCTCAAGAAGATATCAGGAAGCTAAATGAAGTATCAACAGGAAAACATAGCGAGAAATGCTGGTGAACAGTACGAGAGAGATCCTCAAGGTGAGAAATCTCAGAGATACTAGCGAAACAATAGTAGGAAGATGTAGTGAGAACCATTGGTGACTGATGTAAGGAGGAGATCCCAAAAGAGAGAGGTCGAATGAGAGCTAGGTATCAGTAGGTAGGGACAGTGGGAACCACTGGCGACCGATACATGAGAGATCCTCAAGGAGAGAAATCTCATAAGTAGTTAGGCATCAATAGGAAGACGCAGTGAGAACCAATGGTGACTGATGCACAAAAGAGTCTCCGGAAGCGATAGGAGAATGCCCCCTAGACTAGGCAGGTGCCCCCCAAGCCTTACCAGTTCCAATCCATGAAGAGTCGAGAAAAATCTTAAGGAATACTAAAGGCGAAAGCATGAGCTAGCAAACCAAAACAGGAAACAAACTAGAATAGGAAACAAAGGAAGAAAACTAAAGCGGGAAAGCAAACTAAAGTAGGAAACTAAGAGCCAAGTGATGCTGAGATGAGATATAGCTTTAGGAAACAAGAGTCACCTATTTACCAGGTTTTCACCATCTTGGTAGACATTCTATTTTTGCTACCATGACGCCTATTTGCCAGGTTTTCATCAATGGCACATTTTTCTTCTTTTTCAATTTTTTTGTACTTTTCTTTTTTTTAAATTTTTTTGTATTTTTGAATCTCATTTTTTTGTATTTTTTATTTTTTCCTTTTTTTTTTGAGTATTATCAAGGTGCCTGTTTACCAGGTTTTTACTGGGATAATAGATACATCAAGGCACCTATTTACCAGGTTTTCACTAAGATGATCACTTTTTCTGGACATTTTGCAATTTTTGGGATTTTTTTTGAGAATATACCATTTTTAGGATTTTTTCAGGATCAATAAGTATGTACATGAGCATATAGAGAATGTCTTAGCTGTAGAACTTCTTTAGATGAAGAGCATTGATTGGCTCTTTGAGTTGCTCTCCTTTAGTGGTGGAGAGTCAATATGCGCCAGACCCAAATGCTACAGTAACAATGTATGGACCAAGCCAGTTTGGTTCAAACTTCCCTTTCTAGACCCTATGCTGCGATTCTTGGGGTTTTCTCTAAGGACGAGATCACCCACTTGGAATTTCCTTTGTTTGACTTTCTTATTGTAGGCTCTGGACATTCTCTTCTAATATGCTCGAAGATGATTGAACGCCACCCTCTGACGTTCATCCAGCAACTCAAGCTCTTGAAGTTGGGATATTCTATTTTCTTCATCAGTGATGAGGCCCTTAGAGAGACTCACAATGTTGGAATATCGACCTCAATAGGCAATACTACATCTGCTCCATAGACCAAGGTGAAGGGTGTGGCCCCTGTTGGTGTCCAAATACTTATTCTGTAGGCCCACAAGGCCGGATTAATCTAGAGGTGCCAATCCCTACCAGATTTGTGAATTTTTCTGTGCAAGATTTTGAGAATTATCTTATTAGAAGCCTCTGCCTGTCCATTACCCTGAGGATAATAGATAGATGACCAATGTTGAATGATCCTGAATTTGGTGCATAAGTCTATCAGGTCCTTATTTTTGAATTGTCCCCCATTTTCAGTGATAATGGATGAGGGTACACCATATCTACAGAGAATATAGTTTAGTATGAACATAGCCACAGACTTGCCATCAGCTATAGTCAGAGGGACTGCCTCGACCCATTTAGTAAAGTAATCTGTAGCAGTGATTATGAATTTGTGCCCTTTGGAAGAAGACGGGTGAATATGTCCTACCAAGTCAAAGGCCCATTGCTAAAATGGCCAGAAACTAATGAAAGGAATAAGTTCTTTAGCAAGAGCATGGATCAGATTCCTATGATATTGGCACTTCTTGAAATTCTTGGCATATTGAACAACTTCTTTCTCCATATCTGGCCAGTAGTAACCAACTCTAATAAGTTTACGAGCTAACATCAGACCACTTGAATGAGAGCCACAAATACCTTCATGTACCTTAGCTAATGCACATTTGGACTCATCGGGTTCTAGACACCTAAGGAGAGTACCATCTAGACCCCGTCTATACAAGTCATTTTCTATGATGACATACTGTGAAGCATTATGAATAAGGTGACATTTTTCATTCCGGGTATAGGTGTCCGGAATGATTTGGTCATGGAGGTAGGAATAGATATGGTGGTAGCGGGATGAGTCATGTCCAATGACCGAATAGATCATCCTAGATTTAGGAATGTCATAGGCTAGGTAGCATAATGTCTCTACTAGGAATTTATGCCTGAAGTTTTTTTCTGGCATCTGTAACATTGAGACAAGAGTGGCCATAGCATCAACTACTTTATTCTCTACCCTTGGAACTTGTTGGAAGGAAATGTGTGCAAAATACAGCTTGAGATCATCCACCATTTGTTTGTAAGGCACTAGCTTGTCATCTTTTGTTTGATAGACATCATTAACTTGGTTGATGATTAACTGAGAGTCTCCAAAAACCTTGAGCTCATCCACATGCTATTCAATGGCTATCTTCATACCATTAATGAGAGCTTCATATTCAACTATGTTTTTTGTGCAAGGAAACAACATTTTATAAGACTTACGCAATGTGTATCTTTGAGGTGTTATAAACAGAATGCCTGCACCTAATCCTTTTTGAGTGAATGATCCATCAAAGAACATACTCCAAGACTGATGCGTAAGAAGCATGATGGATTCATCTAGAAATTCAATGTTTAGAGGATGGTGATCTTTCAAAGGAGCTTCGACCAATTGATCAGCAATCGCTTGCCCTTTGATAGCTTTTCTTTCCACATACTCAATGTCAAATTCACTAAGTATCATCACCCATTTTGCCAATCTACCCGTGAGGGCAGCCTTACTTAGTAAATACTTTAGTGGATCGATCTTTGCAATGAGCTTCATAGTGTGAGCTAGCATATAATGCCACAAATTTTGTGATGCAAACACTACTACTAAGCAAGCCTTTTCAATGATAGATTAATTCATTTCATAAGATTCCAATGTCCTGCTGATGTAATAAATGTCTCTCTCTTTATTGTTCTGATCTTCTTGAGCTAGGAGAGCACCCAAATATGTGCTCGTGGCTGAGATGTATAGTATAAGTGGCTTCCCATGGATAGGAGGCATCAATATAGGTGGATTGCCAAGATACTATTTAATTTGAGTGAGCCCTCTATCACATTCCTCATTCCATTCATAGGTCACACCTTTATGCAGAGTTTTAGTGAATGGTTGTGACTTGTCAGCTAATTGTGAAATGAAGCAGCGAATAGATTGTAGCCTTCCTTGAAGTC
The DNA here is from genome assembly GCA_027943335.1 of Chamaecyparis obtusa. Taxonomy (NCBI): domain Eukaryota; kingdom Viridiplantae; phylum Streptophyta; class Pinopsida; order Cupressales; family Cupressaceae; genus Chamaecyparis; species Chamaecyparis obtusa. The sequence goes on along the minus strand of BSBK01010231.1, from coordinate 1,855,677 downwards.
CTTTCATCTGACTGATATTTTTAGGTGGAGGCATTTCCATAATAGCTTGCACTTTTTCTAGATCAACTTCAATGCCTTTAGCTAAAATGATGTAGCCCAAGAGATTTTCGGAAGTGACGTCAAATGCACATTTTTTTGGATTAAGTCTAAGACTAAATTGTTCCATGCAGTCAAGTATGGGACCCAAATTTGTGAGGTGAGTTTTCCGCTGCATACTCTTGGTTAAGGTGTCATCCACATAATATTCCATTGTTTTATGCATCATATCATGGAAAATGGTAGTGACAGCTCTCTGATATGTTGCTCCAGCATTCTTAAGCCCAAAAGGCATGACATTCCAGCAAAAGGTGCCCCAGGCACATGTGAAAGCGGTCTTTTCTTGATCTTCTGGCACAATTTTTATTTGATTATAGCTAGAAAAGCCATCCATTAGAGAGTACATTTGCTAGCCAGCTGTCATGTCCACTATCATGTCAATAATAGGCAGTGGGAAGTCATCTTTTGGACATGCCTTTTTTAGATCCCTGAAGTCTGTGTACACACAAATGGATTTATCATGTTTTGTGACTGGAACAATATTTGAAATCCACTCTGCATAATCAATAGTCCTTATGAAACCAGCCTTAAGAAGCTTCTCTAGCTTTGCTTTGACTAAAAGTACTACGTGTGGATGCATCTTTTGAAGCTTTTGCTTGACAGGTTTGATACCTAGTGCAATGGATAGATGATGCATGATTATATTGGGATCCAATCCAGGCATATCAGAGTAGGTCCATGCAAAGTTTATTTTCTTGCTTTGAAAGAAGCTAGTGAATTCTTCCTTTTCTTTCACATACAATGACTATGCTAGATATATAATTTGTGGAGTAGCCTCTATACCCAAATTCACTAGTTGTGTCAGCTCAATCAAACTAATGATCTCTCTTTAAAATGGCTCAGGAGCATATCAAGTATCTCATCCTTGGGCACCTCAGAGAGGTTTTCACCCTTGGATACGTCTTTTATTTTTACTATTTTTGGCTCTGATACTGCCACAATGTGGTTTTCACCATCAGAGCATCTATTTTTTCTTCTTTTAATTTTTTGACTAAGATACTTGATATCTTCCTCTATCATGCTGACACTGCTTTCGCTAGTGGAGGACATTACAGGTTCAATAGCATGGAGGTAATAGGCTAAAGTGTAATCATTTTGGAATGTTAGGACATCATTGGATGAGGATGGGGAGTTCTAGTTTATGAGATCAGGACGACAGAGTGAAAGAGTAGTAGTGGCTTTTTCAATTGCATTCACGATATAACCATCAAAAGCGTGGATGAGCAAGTCAAGACCTAGAGAGATCTCATCCAAAGGAGTGTTCAAATCCCTATAAGATCCCACGTCAGAAGTAGAGGACAAGTTAACAATGATAGCATCTAATTCATGCGACCTAACGCTAGACCCTTCACCTACTTCGAGAAGTCTTTCATATATGTGAATAGTTTCTATGTCTACATCAAAAGTAGCATCAGACAAAGAGTCAAACTCATATTCATGTGAATAAGTACTTGATGTGGGAATTCCATTAGCACTAGTTATATCATCATCTTCACCCCTTGCAACATTAATGGCTTTTTGAAGTCAATATTTTTCAAATTGTTCTTGGAAATGTGTGGGTATGTACCGCTCACCCTAAGAATTGGACTCAACCATTTTTATTTCTTTCCATTGGTCATACACGAGTCGATGTACTGAGGCAGTCTCATCAGAATCACTATTAGTCTCTACCAGGTGGATAGGTTTGATAGGCTGATCAGGTTCTGCAAAGAGTGCAACAAATTCTGGAGGAATAGGATAGGGAAAGATGTCTTCATCAAAGCTGGCCTCTGGATTTACTTCTAGAGTAGTATCTTCAAATTTTGATTCAGGTTCAGGTTCTGGCACAAATTTTTTTATCCCTAGATGAAAGGGGACCTTTTTGAAGCCTAAGCTAGTAGTATCTTTTGTGCGGCAACCTATAGCTTCAATAGGTTTCAACAAACCATTGTCATTAATTCCTATAGGACCACTACCCTTATAGCTTAAGTGCTTCATGATCTTGAAGGCCTCATTGTATGACTCTTGTTCTAAGTCTGGAGGTGGAGTAGTCATTTTAGATGTTTCTTTCCCTCTATAGATCCAAGTTGTGATAGCTCTTTCTTCTTCCTCATCTTCTAAAGGTGTTGTAGCCTTGAAAAAGGCACCATTATAGACTATCTAGGGAGAGTTAGCAGCAGATTTATTATTCTCAGAAGGTCTCCCATAAGAGCGTGGAGATGGAGGTAGAGAAGCTAATGATAGCACAAGTTCAATTCTATACTCTCCCATGCCTGTATCCTTGAGTTTCAAAGTTTGTTCCATTTCTTTAAGATTAGCATCATAGAACTTAGTGGATTCTCTATTGGCTAGAGCCAGACTATCTGCAGATTGTGCAAGGGTATTGCAAGAATAGTTGGTATTAGCAGGAACAGTGAATTCTACACCATGAAATGGAAACTTGATGCATTGGTGATATGTAGACGGGATAGCTTGCATCTCATGAATCCAAGGTCTACCCAACAAGATGTTGTATGCAAGAGGAATATCAAGAACTTGAAAAGTAACATCTCTCTCAATAGGTCCTACATGGATAGGTAGCACAACTAAGCCTTGGGATTTGCACTCTTACTCATCATAAGATTTGATAGTAATCTTTTTGTAGGAGTCTATGCAATCCTCATCATAACCTATCTAGGTGAGTTGTTTAGCAGAACATATATTGAAACCAACACCATTATCTATGAGCACTCAGCGAACATGTTTAGGACCTATCATGACTTATATATGAAAGGGAGCATTATGCGGATGACTCAAAGAGTGATCATCTTCTTCAGAGAAGGACAAATAATGAGGTGAAGTCAAATGACCCACCATAGATTAGAACTAGTCAAGATTGAGATCTTTGGGAATGTTTGCCTCAGCGAGGGCCTTATCCAAAATCAACTTGTGAGCAGGTGAGATTTTCAACAGCTCAAAAATGGTGATTTGAGCATTGGTCTGTTGGAGTTGATCTAAGATGCTATAACTAGCTGAGCTAGCTTTAGGGATTGATTTCATATTCTTGTTGGCAGGACCAACAATAGTCTTATCCGTAGTTTGTTTTTGAGCAGACACAGGAGGATTGGGACCTTTCAAAACAACCCTTCCACATGATCGAGTAACATCATTGGCACAATCTTGCAGTTGTTCAGATTTAGACAAACGAGATGAAACACTACGTAAGATGAAAGGAGTCTTAGGTTTGCGAGCATTGCCACTCCCCTTAATAGTAATCACATCACAATACTCAACCTCAACAGGTTCGATCATACCAATGACATTGTCATTGTTAGTGTATGTGTAATTGACCTTGGCATTGGTATTTTTAGTATTTGAAGATTCACCCTTCTCATGAGGAGGGAAGGGATCTTTAAATGCCATATGGTCCAAATTCTTGTTATGGTCGTCCACAACAATGTCACCACTATCAATCAAATCTTGGACCTTATGTTTTAGCTGAAGACAAGTAGAAGTCTTGTGACCTTTATTCTGGTGATAGTCATAGTAGGAATTGTCATTCCACCAATGAGGTCTTGGTTGTGGGTCATAGAGACACTTTTCCAAAGGAGAAAGTATCTGATTATGCACAAGAGTCTTATAGACCACATCAAGTGGTTCTCCTAAGGATGTGAACTCATGCTTAGGTCTAGATGCCCAAGGTTTGTTCGTAGAAAATTTTGAGGGTTTCTAATTTCCTGTAGCAGGCTTTTCAGTAGCCTTAATTGCCTATATGCTAGAAGAGAGATTGAAAATAGACTTAGCAAGCTTCAAGGTCACATTGTTGACCACTCCATCATTCACAATGTCTCTATTCTTGTTGAAAAACTTCCCTTTATCTTTGTTTGAGTTTGAAGATCCTTGTTTGTTATCTTTGTTGAAAGTCAATTCCCCTTTCTTGATCATAAAGGCCTCTATTCGCACTGCTTGTTTAATCATGCTATCAAAGGTTAGAGGTCCTTGTAATTGCACTTGGTATCTGAAGTCTGGGACAAGATTGTCCAAGAAAATGTTGAGTCTCTCAGACTCTAGTAGCTTGTGAGGACACCTTGTACACAATTGTCTCCACCTTTGGAGAAATGTCAGAAAAGACTCTCCCTGTCATTGCTTCAAATTACAGAGATCCTGGATGTTGACCAGATGCTAAATATTATGTGAGTAATGTTGGGGAAATAGATTAGCCATTTCATCAAAAGTCTTAATGCCAGTGGGAAATTGAGAAAACCACTCCATAGCTAGTCCACCCAAGCTACAAGGAAATAGGCACATAAGATATGTTTGATCATGTATGAATTCCATGGATAAAGCACCAAATTTCCTTAAGTGATCTTGGGGATCGGTAACACCCAAGTATTTTTCATATTTAGGGAGCTCTACACCTTTAGGAAAAGGTGGCATGTGAAGACTCTTATCAAAGGGGAAAGGACAAATAATTTCCATTGTGAATTATTGTGCGGGTTTGTCCTTATTCTTCGCAAGTTGGCTAATATGATCTTACATGTATCAGACCATCTTTTGCAACTTAATGGTTTCAGTTTCTTCTTCTTTGGCCACAAGCATTTCAACTTGATAGTCTAGGGGTAACTTGGCCCCTTTCTTAGCTAACTCAAGAAAGTATTTTTCCTTCTCTAGAATGAGGATCTCCATCATCTTGATAAGAACTTTGTTTTCTTTCACAATGGCTATGTCATTTTGAGTTATTGTGTCATCACCATCATTGCCAAGGATCTCATAAATGCTTGGGACTTGATCTTGATTTTGATCATAAGGAGTAGGACGATAGTGATATATTGGTTGACCACCTTGAGGTCTGTTTTCAACTTGGTGTTGATTTTGATCATTTTGGGATTGATCATGACGTTGCTCATTTTGAGGTTGAGCATGATGTTGGTCATTGGAAGATTGACCATGATATTGGTTTTTTTGAGATTGATCAAAATTTTGGCTGTATTTTCCCGGTTGGAAGTCGAAAGGATCTCCCATCTTGTCAACGTAGGATTGTGCAGCAATTGAAGCCTCAGTAAAGTGATGTGAATGATGTTGAAAGGGCATGGCTAAAATAACCTTTGGTGCATGAATAGGATCAAAAGGATCAATAGGTTCAACTGAGTCACTATCTTCAGCAGGATAAACAGGTACAATAATAGGATTAGTTTGAGGAAAAGGTCTTTCAAAGTTATGAAACAATGAGTTGTTTTGGAAGAATGATTTGTCTTGCTCTTGAAATGAGAAACCAAGTTGAGCTTCAAATAGCAGATTAAAATACTCTTGGAACATCGGAGGTGATTGAGACAGGCTATCTTTCAAAGTACTTAATGAAGAACTTGAGGATCCCTCGCAAAGTTCATATTTTGCAACAAATTCAAGATGACCTATTTCTTGATTATGAGGTTTACTCCTACCTTGACTAGTATTCTGAATATGGAAAGTCTTGCCACTTCAAGTTGTGACAGTCATAGACGAAGATGTGAAAGAGAAGACTCAAGATAATGCTAAAACTCTATCTCTAGGATAACAAAAAGGAGATAAATGGATAGAACAGCCAAGATGTGAGATGAACCTGGTATGAATCATCAGGAGTATGGCTAGAATAGCTGAGATAAGACTATCACAATGCGAGGTACAAAAGCATAAAGAGATACGATAAACCAATGAGAGACAACACGAGTCAAAGCAACACTTGATCAATTCTCAGTTTGATACACTCAGTTTCTGACAGTGAATGATAAGAAAATAGATAAATAGACCTCAAACAAAAAGCAAATCAAGACAAAGTTTGACCAGTCAATGGGAATTTGGTCTTTGTTTTTGTAATTTAGATATAGGTTCGCATGAGAAAGTACCAGGCTATGTGAGAAAACACCAAACTTCACATGAAAAAATGAAATCTCGCATGAGAAAGTGCTTTGAAAGTGAAACTTCGCATGGGAAAAATCTAAGTTCTGGCAGTTTGACATAGTTTTCGAGGTAAAAGTCAAGTTTTGAGGTACAGTTTGAATAGTTTTATGACTGAAAATATAGTTTCCAAATAGGTTTGAAGGATAGTTTAATCAACAATCTTAGTTTGAGGGTTTCAAGCATTTGTTTATAAACATGAAGGTTTAGATCAAGCAGTTGTGATACAAGAAGTAGTCACTAACAAACCTACCAAGGAAAAAGAAACTTGGTAGTATCATGGGAGTCTTTGTTTAATCATGATTGGAAAAGTTTAAGACTCGATAAAAAATACATAGCTATCCCTACCAAAAAAAATGGTGAGAAGACAAAACCTTTGCCCCACTACTTATGTGCATGTGTGCACCTCACACAGCCATGACACCCCCTAAAGGGTGCCCATGTTTTTGGTGTTTCCAAGGACTCAATAGTATATGTTCAAAGGTTACCCTTGTGGCAAGGGCCAGTGTCATATACCACCTTCAAGCATCCAGGGGCATGCCTATGGTGGGAATCTATGGGAGAGATTCTTCCCCCTCCCTGCGCAAAGATTATGACTCCTTTCAGAGGCGATCTGGGTAGACAACTAACTACGACTAGTTTTTAGTGGGCTTCTATTCACACTAACCTTTGGTGCCCCTGATACAAGGCTAGGGCCTCGTAGCCACACCAACACCTGAAAGTCATACACCCCCGCAAGCAGGGCTAGGAGCAGCACCACTCAATACAACAGATGAAGCCTTCTCATGATGATATTCAAAATCATGAGAAGGAAGCTAACATAGTTTTGGAGTCTTTAGACTCAATAAAACATTATTTATTAAAGTGAGGTGGAATCATTGGTGATAGGTGCGTACTCACTTGGGTCGTTCCGGGAGGTTCAACTTCCGGCAGGCCCTGTAAAGGTGACACAACTTGGTTCAGATTCAAGGGTTTGATTTTTTGTTTCTCTCAAAGAGAGAAGAGCATACTTATCTACCTCATCCCCTTACCCAAACACATCAAGCATATTCATCACCGAGTTAGCTTCACTCCACCAAATTCACAAGCTTTTGGGTTTTTGGTTCTCTCAAAGAGAGAAGAGCATAATCCCCTAGCAAGTAGAAGTGTTAAAGATTCACTACCTTTCTCCGCTTCCCCAGGTATCCATCATTCTAGCAACATCTAGGTCTCAGTTTCATCCATGGGTATCACTTCCATGTAATGAAGAGCCTATTCCCCTACTTTTCTATCAAGACCCTTAAGAAATTTTAACAGAGCCCTAGTTATACTATGTGAATTAAAGGAATAAAAAAAGCACAATGTTTTAAAAGACCCTTGATTATCATCCTGCAAGAAAATTGTTAGCAAGTTTTTATAATCTTTGGCAAAGTGACCTACAAACCACTGTTACGCTGTTGCAGAAATCAAAGATATGAAATCAACAGAAAAAAGAAGATATCAGGAAAAACAATAGTAAATTGCAGAATCTGGAAATTTTAATTGTCTAACAGTGAAACTTCATGCGAGGAAGTATTGTGCTGCGCATGAGAAAGTACCATGGCCTGTGTGAGAGAGTACAATTTCATGCGAGAGAGTGCTACATGGAGAAAAACTTCACGTAGCATGCTTAGAAATCTTGCACGAACTTTTGTACATAGAGAAGTACAAACGTATGATAGATTGCAAAATTCAAAAATAAAAATAAAAATGATGAGGCCAAAAATCAATCTTTCTGCCCCATGATGGGTGCCAAAATGTATGTGGTTGAACGTGGACCTCTAATCCAACTACATACACAACATAGTCATTACTCACAATCAAATTACGAAAATGAGTATTGATTACTCAATTCAAAATTCATGGCGAAGCGACCTGTTGCCTCCTACTTAATCAAGGTGTTTAATTACTCTCAGATTGGAGAGGCAACAACCATAAGATCGAGTTAATATGGAGGATTTGAAAGCTAGAATGATGAGCAAAATGAGATTAATCTAAGAATGAAGATGCAATTTGTAATCTAGGATGAACTGCAGATTTTAATCTAAGAACTTGGAAGTAAATATGAAATGCATATTTTAATCTAAAGGACTAAAAAGAAAGGTGCAAATTAAACTAATGGCAACGAATAGATTAATTTACTATGAAAGTGCAATTACACTAAAAATGTGAAGTAAACTAATTATGCAATGAGCTTGAAAACATGAAAGTAAATGATACAAAATTTTTCTATAGTTTATGTACTTTCAAGATGTCCTCCTTTCGAATGAGGAAGAAGGTTCATTAAATAGACAAACTCAGAAGAGGAATGAAGAGTTTCTTGATTCGAAATGGTTGACCCTTCATTCCCAATTGAGACAAAAAAAACATGAATTATTTAATTAAAATAATGTTTATTGCCACATATGGGTGACCTTTCAAATATTTTGAATTATTAATTCAAATAAGAGTGTCCATTCAAATAATCAAGCAATTTATTAATTCCTTTCATGGGTATTAGCTAAAGGGGGTAGATTTTAATTTAATTTAAAGCACTTAGGACTTTAGAATTAAATTAATTTATCATAGGGATTATTTAGCTAATAAAGTCAAAGACTTAGGAATTAATTATAGCATAAGATTAATGTAAATTAGGGTTTTTGCAATTGACATCAAGTCAAATAAGGTCAGGTAGGAGAGAGAAAATTACCTGGAAAAGTAGGACTTCAATGATGCATAAATTCGAGGAATGCACCAAAATTGATTGAAATTGATAGGTTCTAATTTTGGGGTTTTTTTTTTTTTTGGTAAAAGGCCGAGGCCAAGATTTTATTACTTTTGAAGTGAATAGTACATGATACATATTACCTCACTCGGTGCAGGCACTGGTAGGAAAGAGCGAGGCTGAGAAAACCTCCAGCCATGCCTAGGGCCAAAGGTCCAAAATTTAATATACAAAGTTCCGAGGGCATTCCCTCTGATACAAGACTTTTGAGTATGTAGATAACCTTTTTAGGATGAAAAGTTCCCTTACAACTTGCTAATTCCTTCTCAATAATTCTGGATTTTTAGTTGTCTATTAGTCTTGTCCATGTTGATAATGGTTCTTGTCCTTGCTTGGTTTCCCTGTTTTGGATTTAGCTCCTCATACTTTTCTCAATTTGTTTGTCAGTCTTCCTGCTTGCTTTTGTCCCCCTAGGTCATTGCTTCCTTAGACCTGCATAATGTAAATTCTTGATGAAGATCATTGTTAGTGTCTTCTAGCTTATGTCATCTCAAACCTCATCATATTGTAAAGGTGAAGCTTATTTAGAAGTATGGGTTTTTGAAGAGAATACCTGTGCTCCTTATATACGAATATGTATATATATATATATATATACACACACACACATACATGCGTATATATTATATTATATATATACGGGCATATATATATATGTATGTATATATTATATAATATATATACACACACACACATATATATATATGTACATACGTATATAATATATATTATATACGCGCGTACATGTGTGTGTATATATATAATATATATACACACACATATATATATAATATATATCTATATACGTGCATGTATATATAATATATATAATACACATGTATATATATAATATATATATATATATACACGTATATAATATAACATACACACGTATATATATAATATATATACATGTGTATATATATATTATATATACGTGTGTGTATATATATAATATATATACATGCGCATATATATATATATATATACATATATATATATATATATATATATATATATATATATATATATATATATATATATATATATATATATATATATATATATATATATATGAAAATCATGTAGTTCCTAGAAGGGAACTCAACTCAACAGTAATGAAGTTGTGAGAAAATCTCTCTCATGTACCATTAGGGACTAGGTGCATCGACGTCGAGGACGTCGCCACAAATAAGGTTGAGGAAGATATTATGACCACAGAGATTTGAGTTGATCCAATAATCTAATTCAATCATGTGAATCAAGCCGACCTAGCAATCTGAGCTGAGTCGATGATTCGAGCTAAGTGGGTAATTCAAGCTAAGCCGAAGATCTGAGACCAACAATCTGCATTGATCTTCTGACTCAAGCTAGACTACCGACCCAAGCTAGACTACTAACCCAAGTTAAATTGTCGACCCGAGCTAATAGTCGACCTAAGTTGAACTATCGACATGAGCTGACTGTCGACCTGAGTTGAACTATTGACCCGAGTTGAGCAGGTAGCTCGAGTGATCCAATTTGGATGACTTGACGGATTCTAGCTCAACTCCATGGGGTGACATGTCAAATGAGTCGAACGACTTGTCAGAAGTTACTGTAGTGCATACTTGGATTCGAGTGATTCAATGTTGGAATGAGTTGGCATATTCTAGATGGACACATGGTGACTTGACTTGCATGTCCATGTCCCATTCTGAGTTCCAAAGTCTCTAGCTGCTTGTAATAATGGTGATATAGGCAAACTTGTCTTTGCTTGGAGGCAATAGTTGATTTGATTGGCGGTCATGTCATTGTGGGAGCAGAGTTACGAGGGATGTGGTCTTGTATGGGCAGTGTAACGAGAAGTTGCATTCAATGCGATGACCGTTTGAATTTGAATTGAAAGCAATCATTTCAGTTCAGGAGCGGAGCTCTACAATAAAGGTCATTTCATGGTTGCTCAAAAGTCATTCAAAGTTAATGCACTTTACTATTTGAATTTCAAACGGATCTCTCTTAGGTGGGATTTTGAAGTCAGACGACTATAATAAAAGGCAGAGCCTTTTCTCATTGATTTGTTAGTTGAAGTTAGCATTTTCATAGGTAGAAGTGAATAATTGAGGGACCAGTTCAAAGCCAAAGCAGAGACTATGATGAAGGGTGCTCCCCTTAATACCACAAACACATAACAAAAATAGAGAAACAAAGAAAAATTGCAAGAACAAAAAATAGGCTTCTTATTATCTCCACAAATGTGGAATTACAAATTTTATAATTACAATATGCAAAGCCACATGGATATTTTCCCTTACAATATTTTGTAGGACAAAGCATTGAATTATTACCTAGAACTACTCTGAACTGCCCTAGACAACACTACGGGCCTTCTTTATATAGGTAATTTTCCACCGCCTGGGAATGTTCCAGAAATTTAGCCATAAAGGCTGACCAAACTTAGAATTATTTTATTTTTCATTTTATTACATCATAGTCAACTCAAAATAACTTTTGAAACCCAAACAAAAATTTTGAAGGAAATTTATTTTCTGCCATTTCAGGTGGCCCAACTTTCAGAGACCATAAGTCATCACCTATTGACCCGATTGACTATTATGACCCCATTTCAAAAAGGGCGTGAAGTGCTCCACGACACCTAAACAAAATAGTTGAAGTTTTGACCTCATTCGGGGCCTCTAAAGCCTTCAAAATTGAGTTCAAAGTTTGTGTACCCTATTGCCAAAATAAAAACATTTCAATATCTTCAAAATTAGACTTGATCTGGCAATGAAGCTTTACTGGTAGACTGATACGACCAAAATGAACCTCCAGGGAAGAAAATAGACCATAATAAGCTCTAACGAAAAATTTACTAAAATAAGTAAATTTTCATAAATAGCAACTCTATACAAGATAACCCTTATTGAAAAGAAACCAAAAATATTTTTGGGTGATGTAAGATTGCTCTTACACCCAGGATACTCCTGCATCAGACACCCAGGGTAATTTGAGAAGTGACCCTATCACGACTCAGATGTGAAGAGGAAACCAAGATGGTTAACCTCCTCCTTTGTCAACCATGATGAATTTTCAATAGGTTGTCCTTTCCATTTGACTAGATATTCTTCATATGTCTTGTTCATTGTACTTCTATCAACACGACTATCCAATATGTCTTCAATCTCCTTGGTATTTGAACTAGTTGTTGGAATACTCCACTGTGTTACTATGATCTCATCTTCAACACCCCCTTCATGATACTCTATCAAATCTGAAATGTTAAATACTGGTGAAATATTCAGCTCTATAGGCAACTCGACCTCATAGGCATTTCTAGAATCATGCTTCTTTAGTATCTTACATGGCCCAAACCTCTTCATTTTCAACTTGTTATATGTACCAATTGGAAATCGCTCCTTCCGTAAATGAACCACGACTTCATCTCCAATGTGAAATTCTTTATGCCTCCTTTTCTCATCTGTCTTAGCCTTATACTGTACATTCATCTTGGTAATGTGCTTCCTCACCTCCTCATGGATGTTCTTCAAATATTATGCAAAATCCTCAGTTTTAACACTACTTATTTCTCCTTTATCTATCTTTTGCAACTCAGATGCATTTATGGGACTACTTCCATATACAATCTAGAATGGTGATCTACCAGTGCTCCTGTTAATAGAATTATTATATGCAAATTCTGCCTATGGTAAAATCAAATCCCATCGTGTTGGCTTGTCTCCAACCAAACATCTCAACAAATTTACCAAACTCTTATTCACCATCTCTGTCTGCCCATCAGTCTGTGGATGATGTGATGAACTAAACTTCAAATCTATATTCAAATTCTTCCACAATGTGCACCATAAATATCCAACAAACTTAGTGTCCTGATCTAAAACTATACTCTTTGGCAAACCTTGTAGTCTCACCACTTCTCTGAAAAACAATTCTGCTACATGAACAACATCATTAGTCTTCTTGTAGGGAATGAAATGTGCCATCTTTGAAAATCTATCAACCACCACAAAAATTGAATCATGTCCTCGCTGAGTCCTTGGTAAACTAAGAACAAAGTCCATACTGATATCCTCCCAAGGTTTCTCTGGTATAGGTAATGGCTGATACAACCTTGTATTCTGCTTCACTCCTTTCGCCATCTGACATACTCTACAACCCTGTACAAACTTCTTGAGATCTTGCTGCAACTGTGGCCAATAGTAATTCTTACTAACCAAAGCTAAAATGTCCAGCCAATCCTCCACTATGATTCTCCTTGATGAGATTCTCCCTCATAGAACTTTGTGGAATGCACAACTGACTCCCTCTAAATAACATATCATCCTGAATGCTGAAATCCAACCACTTTGTTCTATCTAGAGTAACAGGTTCTGTACAAGCTTTCCAAGCTTTTCCAAAATCAGGATCCTCTGGATACAAATTCTTAAGTTCCTTAAACCGAACCACCTCAATCTGCATTTCTATCAGCAATAGTTGCCTTTTGCTAAGTGCATTTGCAGCCCTGTTAGACTTTCCACTCCTATTTTTTAAAAAAATATATAACACAACAAAAACTCAACCCATTTCAAATGTCTTTGATTCAACTTTCTTCAATTATTCAAATATTGCAAAACTTGATGATCGGTGTATAAAACAAACTCTTTAGGAAGCAGATAGTGTCTCCACTTCTTCAATACCTGAACTATAGCATAAAATTCATGATCATAAATAGAATATTTTCTATTGGCATCATTTAACTTCTCACTGAAATAAGCAACAAGTTTACCTTCTTGTCTCATAACAGCTCCTATTGCAATTCACTAGCATCACAGTCTACTTGAAACACCTTATTAAAATCTAGAAGTGCTAAAATAGGTTGTTCTGTAACTTTCTATTTCAATAGTTTAAAACTCTTATCTACCCCATTAGTCCACTTAAACTTTTTTCTGTCCCCTCTCATTGTTTCAGTCAAGGATCCACAAATACTGCTAAATGTTTTGATAAAATTTCTGTAAAAGCTAGCTAAACTATGAAAAGATCTTACCTTCGTAGCACTCCTTGGAGTAGGCCATTTAAGGATAGCCTACACTTTCTCTGGGTCTATTTTTAGACCTTATGTTGAAACTACAAATCCCAAATACACTAACTCTTTCTTCACAAAATTGCACTTCTTCAAATTAATCAATAGTTTATCTTCCCTCAGCTTCTCAAACACCATCCGAATATGCACCATATGTTCCTCCAATGTTTTACTGAAGATCAAAATATCATCTAGGTAAACAATGACAAACTTACCTAGAAATTCTTTCAGAACCTCTTTCATGAGCCGCATGAAAGTTCTCGGTGCATTGGTTAGCCCAAAAGGCATGACTAACCACTCATACAGTCCTTTTTTCTTGAAAGCAGTTTTCCATTCATCTCCTTCTCTGATCTAAATCTAGTGATAGCCACTCTTCAAATCTATCTTTGAGAAATACACAGATCTACTCAAACAGTCCATAATATCATCCATTTGTGGTAATGGAAACTTGTACTTGATTATGATCTTGTTTATTGCTCTAGAGTTTGTACACATCCTCCATTCTCCATTCTTTTTTGGTGCTAATACTGCTAGTACAGCACATGGACTCAGACTCTCCTGAATCAACCCCTTCTGTAACAACTCATGTACTTGTCTATTCAACTCTTCACTTTCTATTGGTGTCATTCTATGTACTGCCTTATTCAAAAAATTGGCTCCTAGAATCAAGTCCATTTGATGATTGATCTTCTTTACTAGTGGTAATCCATCAGGTACATTATCGGATACAATATCCTAAAACTCATTCAACAAATCTGCAACTTCTATAGGTAAATCTTCTACTTCCTCTTTAGCAGCTTTTGGGACTAAATAAAAACACATATGCTCATGCCTCATACCATCTAGGAACTTTCTTCCATCAACAAAAGTTATTCTTGCATTACCACATACATTTTCTTCTGTCTCCTTCAATGACTTTAGCTTATGTCGCACTCCATCCTTTTTCAGTGAATAGGTATTCGCATGACCATCATGTACAACATGCCTATCAAACTACCATGGTCTACCCAATAAAATATGACATGCATCCATAGGTATGATATCACATAGTACCTCATCATGGTATCCGCCAATCTTGAACTTCACTAGGCATTGTTCATTGACCATGACCTTGTGTTCATCCTACACCCAGGAGATCCCATATAGATGTGCGTGTTTCTATCTCTTGAGCTTCAACTTTGTGACCATCTCTTCTAACACCAGATTGTTAGTGCTTCCACTATCAATAATCACATCACAACACTTATCCTCACACTTGCACCTGGTGCAAAACAGGCTTCTCCTTTGCTCAGGTTCATTTTCACCACTCAGCAGGACTCTTCTTTTAATTAGTGTTTCTCCTCTTTCAACATCTTCAAAATGTGATGATCTGGCATCTTCATCTACATGTGCAACTCTAGCCTAGCCTTCATTTCTCTTATCTGTCCTCTCTTGGAATTGAGGACATTCATATGCCCTATGACCTTCTTCTCCGCAATGAAAACATGTTCCATAGAAGCCTCCTCTTCTTGAACCTTGTCCACTTCCTCTTCCTCTCTGATCTCTATTGTTATGATCATGGAAATGATTGAAATTGTTTCCTCTCTGATTTTGACTACTACTAGCCTCATCCTTCTTTTTCGAATCTTCATTTCAGCCTCCATATGACCGTCCACTAGATCTTCCACCATGACCTTTTCTATTTTTTATGCTCTCAAACTTTTTATTCAACTTTTTTTCTATGTTTAAGGAAAATTGGTATGCCTCTTCAGTACTGTTCATTCAAACCAAATTCAACTCCTCTTGAATGCTCGACCTCAACCTATTAAGATAGCGGACAACTTTCTCCTTATCAGCTTCTGCATGGCCTGT